>JAVJHY011566858.1:240-11131 GCA_035593235.1 Phascolosoma agassizii | reverse complement strand
CATTTGCATATCGTCTACAACACCGACTTTGATAGGATAAGCACCACCTTTTTTTATACGACATGTCACTTCAACCACATCATTGTCTTGTAAACCTTCTATACAACCTTGATTGGGTACAGATAGAACCATATTGATTTCTTGACCAGTATTAAATGCTTTAATAAAATTCAAAGCTACACCTGCATAACCACCTTCATCTGGTGCTTGAATCATCTCATCTACTGTAGGTACTATAAGTTGTTTGGGCCTTAACTGACCTGACTCGATTGAAAAATAATTATTTTCTCTTATCAGATAATAGGACATAAAAATGTGATAAGCTTCTTCGAAGTTTTCCTCAATATTAAAGTGTTTTAGTTCTTTAATCATATCTGTGTTGATTTCATGTATGAGTTCTCCGCGGGTTTTATTGGCAGCTTTAATGCTCTTTATGGCTTTTGTACTGTAGTAATAGAAATATAGATATTCATTTAACAATTTCCCCTTTGACAAGGTCACCAATGTAGGATCAAATAATCTCATTTCTGTATCTGTATATAACTTCTCATGATGTATCAGACGCTCCATCACATCTTCTCCATTTACTTTTGCATGATCAAACCAAGACAAATGGTTGAGCCCAAAACAGTCAATGCTAAAGTCTTTTGACTCCACTTGAAGAATTTCCTCTAATTGTTTTATAAATTCACTAGGAGCATCACATATGCCAAATACATTTGAATACCCCTTGTCTCTTAGAGCTTGTGTGACTATGCCAGATGGATTGGTAAAGTTAAAAATCAAAACATCTGGACTCGCATGTTCATTGGCCAACTTACAGTATTCAATCAAAGGATCGATTGATCTTAAGGCCATTCCAAATCCACCTGCTCCTGTTGTTTCTTGACCCAATAAGCCAAACTGAGTTGCAATGCGTTCATCAATTACTCGACTCATATCCTGCCCAACTCTCAATGTTGTTATAATATAATCAGCATCTTTCAGAGCAGCTACTGCATCAGTTGTTATAGTGAATTTAAGTTCTGGTTTGATTTTATTACTAATTATTTTAGCCATTTTACCAAAAATATTCAGTTTTTCCTCATCATTATCCATGAAAACAACTTCTGTAATGCCTGCTAAATCTGAATTGCTTGCAATTGATTTGGCTAAAAATGGAGACCTAACACCACCACCACCTATTAGAGCTAACTTCATATTATCCTCTTTTCTGTCTTGAAAGCGCTTTCAGTAAACGATCAAAAAAATACATTTATTCGATATATGTTGAAAGCGCTTTCTGTTTACAGTTTAGCAAAACAAATTATATATTGTCAAGTAGAATCTGAATATACTGATAATTCCTCAAAAAAAAATAGAAGTCCAGCTCCTATTTATCAATGTATCTTTCTATGTATTTTACAAGTTTGTTGATGTCATGTCTGACATAACCTTGTTTGACTTCAATAAAATCTTCTTCTAGTATTTTAATGTCCACCTTGTCAAAGTACTGTCTATCCTTTTGACTGATGGTCAGCAATTTAGAGGCTTCACGTTGGTAACGTTCTTTGACTTCTTTAGATACATCTTGATTGTTTGCAATGATGTAATCAAATTTTATCGCAGCATGTTCATAGATAGCAACAACATGATCCGATATATCAAAGTCATCTGTTTCACCTGGTTGAGTCATAAGATTTGCTACATAAACTTTTTTTGCAGATGATTTCATAATGGCTTCCGAAATGCCATCTACCAATAAGTTAGGTATCAAACTGGTATACAAACTACCTGGTCCAACAAAAATAACTTCCGCCTGGTTTATAGCTTCAATGGAACGATCTAAAGCTCTAACTTGCAAGGGTTGTAGGTATACTTTTTTTATGGCAGTTCTTTTTTTAAGGACCTGATAAGGTATTTTTGATTCACCTCTAACAACAGTACCATCCATTAACTCTGCCACTAGGTGTACATCTTCATTGGTAGCTGGTAACACTTGTCCTTTTACAGCAAAAATATCACTGATCTTAGATATTGCATCTTCAAAGTTTTCGGAAATACCATGCATGGCTGCAATCATTAGATTACCAAATGATTGATTCTTGTAACGACCTTCATCAAATCTATAGGCAAACAACTCTTGAAGTACAGGTTCTTTACTTGCAAGTCCCAGTATACAGTTTCTAATATCACCAGGTGGTAACATGGCAAGGTCTTCTCTTAATACACCTGATCCACCACCATCATCTACAACATTAACAATTGCTGTGATTTCTTCTGTAACCAACTTCAATCCTCTTAATAGAATGGATAAGCCTGTACCACCGCCTATTGCAACTATTTTAGTCTCTTGATTCATTTAACTGTCCCTATGTGTAATAAACACCCTATAATTTTGTTGTTTTAGAAATTCACCTAACTTGTTGGCCATGGTCACAGATCTGTGACGACCTCCTGTACAACCAAAGCTGATAACCAACTGTGTTTTACCTTCTTTTATGTACTGAGGAATCAAGAAAGTAGTCAGATCCTTTATCTTATCTAAAAAGACATTACTCTCTTCAAAACTCATCACATAGTCTTGAACTTCCTTTAAATTACCTGTCTTCTCTCGAAGCTCTGATATATAAAATGGATTGGGCAAGAAACGCACATCAAACACAAGATCTGCATCAATGGCAATACCTTTTTTAAATCCAAATGAGTTGCATATAATTGAAATATTAGGTTGAGAGTGGTCATCTAAAAACTTATCTTTGACTTGATTTCTGAAGTCATTGATACCGAGATCAGAGGTATCCATGATGATATCAGCTGAAGCTCTAAGTGTTTCTAGTATCACTCTTTCCATCTGAATACTTTCAAGTAAGTTCTGTTCTCCCGATAAGGGATGTGGTCGTCTTAACTCCTTGTATCTTTTGACAAGAGATTCATCAGATGCTTCAACATACAACATCTTACACTCATGACCTTTTTCTTTAAGTTCATTGTATCCAACATGAAAATCTTCAAAGAATGCACCACCACGTATATCGATACCCAATGCAATTTTATCTAATTCTTCCACTGAATATTGACAGATCTCAATAAACTTCGAAATCAAAACTGGTGGCAAGTTGTCCACACAATAATAACCTGAATCTTCCATACTCTTCATAGCTGATGATTTTCCCGCACCAGATAAACCAGTTACAATAACGACTTTCATTTTATGCCTCTGCATTCATAATTCTATCGACAGGTACACCTGCTTCAATGCATCTATCCAAACTTGCAGAGAAATCTCCAACACGTTCTGGATCGTGTGCATCACTTCCTAATATAAATTGAACCTCTGTTGTCATGGCTTCTTTTATTTCTTCTACTGTCAGATGACCATGTTTTACATTGACTTCTAATGCTACATTTTTAGCCGCTGCAACCTTTGCTACTGCAACAATATCAATTGGTCCCTTAGCACCTGGATGTGTGATGGCAGTTATCTCATATCGGTTCATAGCATTGATCATCATTTCAGTGTTTATCTTCTTAGATTTCTTGTAGATAGCCTTTGAGTACTTAGACAACATAGCATAGGCATGCATTTTTAAATCTACAAACAACTTTCTTGGTGCACTACCAAAGTGGTAACCGCACATAATCAAATCAGCCATTTCAAGCATTTCATCGTCTACGTCTAAAGTACCATCTACGCTCATAAAATTAGCCTCTAAACTGAGCAGTACTTTAATTTGAGGATAGACTTTGTTTAACCTATCTATTTCTTTTCTCATGTCTATAAAACGGTCTCTTTTGATACCGTAATAACTATGCCCTGGGCCATGGTCACTTATAGCCAATATTTTAAGTTCTTTTTCGATTGCAACTTTTACATTGTCTTCAATCGAACCACTGCCGTGGCTGAATGTGGTATGTGTATGATAATCTGCAACAATTTTCATGTTAGCCTCCTAGATATTTAACCTCTGTTTCTAACATAACCCCATAATTGTCCATCACTACTTTACGCACCATTTCTAGTAAATCCAAAACTTCCTTACACGTGGCATTGCCTCTGTTAACAACAAATCCACAGTGTTTTTCAGATATTTGTGCATCACCATTCCTAACGCCTCTTAGTCCTGAATCATCAATTAATTTCCCTGCATAATAACCTACAGGTCTTTTAAACATCGATCCAGCTGATGGTAATGTTAATGGTTGCTTAGATGTTCTTCTCTCTGTAAAATCTTTTGTCTTATCAGAAATCGTTTGAGGATCTCCCTTTTTCAATGTAAAAGTACTTTCAAGTACAATGTAGTCATGCACTTTCACATCACTCATTCTATACCCAAAATTCATCTCTTCATTGGTAAACTCTAAAACTTTTCCCTCTTGGGTCAGCACTTTTACTGATTTAACACAATCTTTCATCTCACCGTCATAAGCACCAGCGTTCATTGTAATAGCGCCACCTACGGTGCCTGGTATACCACTTGCAAACTCAAATCCAATCAAGGATTCCTTTGCAATGATTTTTGATAATGTTGACAACAAAATACCTGACTCTGCCGTGATTTCACCCTTATTTATGGTAACATTGGTCAGATACTCAGATAGTTTAACAACAACACCAGTGTATCCTAAGTCACTGACCAACAAATTTGAGCCATTACCCATAACAAAGTACTTGGCATCTGCAAGCTTTAATAATGCTATAACATCTACAGCTTCTTCTACACTAGCAATCTCTACCAATAAACCTGCTGGTCCACCAATTTTGAAAGATGTATGTGCTTTCATAGGTGCATTTAAATGCAATCTTGATGCATCTACAATCTTATTTATTTTTTCATACAAGCCTTCCAATGACTTAAAAGGCTTTCCATTTTGTTTAGTAATCATTCAAGTCTCCTTTGCATCACTATTATAGCATATTCCCATAAAATAGTCTCTGAATCTAATCATTCATTAGAATTCTATAATATCCTAAAATGAGCTTTAATCCTATATAAATGGGTAAATATTAGTCAGTAATTACGACATAATGGTGTCATGGTTCTTATGTTAAACTGATTCTAGGAGGTACAAGTATGAAACATGAATGGAGAAAGAAAGAAAAAGAACTTTATCTACCCAAAGCCAAGGCAACATATATTGATGTTCCTGCACTAAAATATATAACACTATCAGGCCAAGGCAATCCCAATAGCGAGGGCTTTAGAGCGTGTGTTCAAATACTATACGGCCTGTCATATGGTGTTAGAATGTCTTATAAATGGGATCTACCACCACAAGACTATTATGAATACACAGTCTATCCATTAGAAGGTATTTGGGACCTTATAGATCCATCTCTTCACATAGAAGGTCATTTGGATAAGAACAATCTTAAATATGAGATCATGATCAGACAACCTGACTTTTTAGATGAATCATTGTTCAAGGCAGTACTAGAACATGTTGAAAAAAAGAATCCCAGCCACCTTCTTGATCAAGTAAGTCTTAAAACAATTACAGATGGACCATGCATTCAAATGTTACACCTTGGCAGTTTTGACACCGAAGCTGAGAGTTTTAAGATTATGGAAGATTTCGCAAAAGACAAGGGCTACACCAGAGCCAGTAAAGTTCATAGAGAAATCTATTTAACAGATGCTAGAAAAACTGCACCTGAAAAGTACAAAACAACATTAAGGTTCAAACTTAACAATAAAAAATCAGTCTAAAATGACTGATTTTTTTACAAATGTTGTTTTATTTTTAGTGTGTCTTGGTTGCTATAAGACAAAATCTTTTTCTCATTGTACTGGAAAACTGATATAAAACCTATCACACACAAGGCTGCTGAAAACAAAACTGCTGTTCTGATACCAGCATCATGACCAACATCTTTACCCAGTATTAAAAAGCCTGTAAATATAATGGTGCCAAGACTGCCACCCAACTTCTGGCTGAAACTTGTAACGGCCATGTACATACCCGAGTGGTTTTCACCTGATTCATATTCATCATAAGCTGCACAATCCGCAGTGACAACACCAGGTAAGATACCAAATGTCGCTTGGCTAAAAGGTGTTAAAATAACAATCAAAGCCAATATTAAATTAATGCTAAAGCCACCCATACCCAGTGATGCAATCAGTAAGAAACTCAGTGCAAATAAAGTAAATCCTATCAGCATAATAGGTTTCTTCCCCTTTTTCTTTGACAGCTTGTTGATCAAAGGGAACATCAAGAGTGTCAGCACGCCAATCACCGAAGTAAGAAGTCCTTGTATGCTTTCATCTTTTAGTGCCAAAACCGTAATGTAATAAATTAAACCTGTTTCAAAGATAAAAGTTGCTATACCGTAAGTGGTGTTACTGATGATAAATCTAATAAAGTTCTTATTTTTTCCAACTTGCTTTAGAGCTTTAAACAAACCGATGTTTTGATTTCTTTTCTTCACCTTAAATTTCTTTTCATCTAACATAAAAATCGGCACAAATAAACACATGACTGCAATTATACCAATCAAAGCAAATGACAATTGAATACTTTGTATTCTTGTAATAGCAAGTGACGTTTCAAATAGGTCCCATAAAGTAGTAGCAAATGAGACCATTAAAAATCCACCAAACCAAAAGGCACTTGTAAATGTACCTAAATCGACTTTGTCCTCTACTGTTTTTGCCATATCCACCATTAAGGAATAATAGGGTATGGTGTAAAGTGTTAAAAACAAGGCACTTAAAAACAAGAATACAGTCAACCAAAGTACATTGAGTTCATGTACTTCATTTACAAAGGGTACGAAGAACACACCTACATAAGAAAGACCCATTGGAATAGCAGCTTTGGCCATAAAGGGTATTCTCTTACCTTTAGGGTTCTTACTCTTGTCAGATAAATGTGCAATAATCGGATCAGTAATGACATCAAACATTCGACTGCTGAACAAGATTATACCTAACACAGTTAAACCAAACACAATATTATCCTGTGGTATAACATAAGCTATGCCAGCATTGTCAGCTGGAAAGAAAACATACACTAGAAACAACATGTGAATCACTGTGATCATCGATATGCCCAAACTGCCCGTTGCATAAACCAACTTATCTCTTAAACTTACTTTCATAACAACTCCCTTATTCAGTGGGCTACTATCTCTAATACATCACCTTTGTTCATCACAATATCCATATATATAGATCCATTATTTTGTTTGTATTTAATGGTTTCAGTATTTAACTTAAGAGAACCAACTTGTCGTGATTGTCTAAACTCTTTTAATGCAAGTTGTCCATAAAGTACTTTGAATGATACATTAGATTCAGTCGTCATGACCTGACCCCATGCACCGTTAATAGACCAGAAATACTTACCATTTCTAATCGGTTTAAAGCCGATCATTTGTTTGCTCATATCGTATTTGAAACCACTGTAAGTCAGTAGTAAGGAATAACTTGCCATACCTCTAGCATAACTCGCACCACATTCTATCTCTGCCCATGGATTTCTCTTCTTACCATCATATCTGTCTCTTACAGCATGTACAATTTGAAGGGCTTCTTCTTCCATGCCACACTGTAACATATTACAAGCTGCAGCATATTCGAATCCAGTCATGACTTCCTGTGTGTAGGGTATTGAAATTTTAGGTTTCTGCGATTGATCAGCCCAGTTACACATGATCAAACCCTCTTCTTCATTGGTAGCAAACACACGACATGGGTTATTTACATCTCTCATAGAGACAAAATTTAAATCATAGATACTCTGTAAAGCCTTTTTACGGTGAGCTTGATCAAATATATGAGGTAGACCCATTAAGTCGGCATGCCAATCTGCAACCACTTGATCAATTTCACAGCCGTCACCCATTTGGTATTTAATCTCGCCAGTTTCCTTGTCCCAATAACCACCAGACATGTTTAGAGAACGACCACCACCATATTGATTTAGGATAGCTTGATCTTTTATATCGACCTTTTGTATATAATGTTCACCATTAAAGGTATGTGTTTCAAGCCATTCATTGCCCTTTTTATACAAGGCTTCATATTCACTTGCCAAGCCTTCTTCATTTAACATTGTTGCCATTTCAGCACAGGCCAGTAAAGCGCCGTGGTAGAAACCTGTTAACCAACTGTGTGCACCATACAGCTCCACATCTAGGGTATGGTGTTGTCTGCCGTGTAAGACACCGGTCTTGTTGATGTCCCATTGATCAGGATTATTCTTGCTCCAAGTGAACTCTAAACAGCTTTTGATATTGGGCCAATGCTTCTTAAGCCATTTGGTATCACCAGATATCTTCCATTCTCTGTAGAACTTCATTACAGTGCCCAGTTGTCCATCCACACATGCTCTGAAGAACTGATTGACATTGCCAAGGGGCAACATGAGCCTGAAATTCATCTTTCCTGATGATTTGAAACTGTATTTCATTTCCGTATCACGGATGCTGCGTTCTAAATTTGGGAACAAGAATGGTAAAGCATAGGCATAATTCCACACATGCTGACAGGTACCTTCACAACTACCATATGTTTTGTTTACACCTTCCCACCCGTAAAACTCTCCATCTTCTAGTCTCAAACACGTTGTTGTTTTTAAAGTTGCTATATTGCCTTGTATTGCATCTATCACTGTTGGCGGTAAATCAGATGAAAACAGTGTGTTTCTGAATAATAGAGTATCATCATACAACCTATTCCAGTGTTTAAAACTGTAATCTGCTACATCAGAAGAACCTTTAAAAAGCTTGGCATAATAGTTCTTCCACTTAGGTACCTTTGTAGGAACTGTACCGACCCAATACTTCCAGTAATTTGGTACATACCAGGCTATATTAAACTTAATTATTTTTTCTTCACCAGGTTCAAGAGAAATTCTAGCTGCTAAACTACTTGTGTCTCTTTTTAAGAACTTAGGGTCATATTCTCTTTTATTTTCAAGAGGACCAAAGGTGGCAAAATCATTCATGAACATGGTCACGTTATCAAACCATCCCCCTCGGTACCAGTATTCTTGGTAGGAAACATTGTCACAGTCTGTAGATAGAGTCATGTTTCCGTATCTTAAACTGCCTTTTAGGTTCGACTTACTTTTCATGATTATTTTACTCAATCCATCACTTTTCTCAAATGAATGTGCTCCTGGTGATTTCAGTGGATTTGAAACAGACAAGGCTACTGTATATTTTAAAGTTTCTGCAGTTGTATTTTTGACCTTAATCTTAAAAAAAGCTGCTGGAATACTGCTGTCATCATCATTGGTAGGGATAAACGGATTAAAGGCTTCCATTTGTACCAAGCCCGGAAAGTTCTTGTCTTTGTAGTCTATTTCAGCCAAAGGGAATTTACCGTGAAAGGTAAGATCCTCAAAATGTTTCAATCCAGCCAAAGTCCCTCTATTGGGACCATGACCATATCCCCAAGAGTGATTACCCTTGTGCATGCTACCCATATAATCTTTGACAATATCTCCTTGTAACAATCTATGGTCTAATACTTCAGAATCATTTTCTGCTTTGATGGAGAAATTAGTAAAACTGTTGATGCTTTCACGATTGGGTCTATTGTTGATTTCCCAATCAATTAAAGCCCCGTTACCAGCAAGTCCTATAGACCCTGTGCCGATGCCTCCTAAGGGAAATGATATTTCTGATGTATAGTCGTCTTTGTATGTATGATTCATGTATATATCCTCCATTTGTATATTCATAATATCAAAGTATTTCCGCCTTTTATATATAAAATCATATCAATTTTATATGAAAAACTTGTATTTAACTTAACATTCTGTTAAATTCAACTTGGAGGTATTATGTTATTTAATGAGCTTTTTTACGAGAACAATCAAAACTTTAACCCCTTTTTACATATCAGGCAATTAGGACAACTCATAAAAGACAAGGATTATCTTATAGAAAGATCCAATAGCAAGACCAATGTCATGGGTTATATTGTATCTGGCACCCTACATATAGACACCGATGATAAGTCATATTCTTTGAATACAGGGTGTAGTTTCATCATAGTTAAAGATGTACACTATAAAATGTATTCTGATAAAGACTATCCTTGTACCATGTTGTGGATCAACATAAGAGGACCTCTTTTTGAATCGACCATTAGATCACTCTTTTCTGATGATTATTTTATTTTTGCCAATTTCAACTTAGAAAAACAATTTCACACCTTGAGTGAACTGGTTGCAGAAACATCTGATCAAACCAATCAAATAATGAAGCTTATCATAGGGCTTGTCATTGATTTATGGCCCTCACGATTTTATCTAGATGATACATCATCACAAGGTGAAAAAAGCCTTAAACAACAGTATGACCATTATATATCTGACCAAGTGCAATATAGATTTTCTGTCAAAAATATGGCCAATCACTTTCATATATCCATTGATAAGTTGAATAGAATCTTTAAAACGGAGTTTCATACAACACCCTATCAGTATTACCAAGACATCAGATTGTCATTGTCAACCTCTCTCTTACTGAACACCAATTTAACCATCGAAGCCATAAGCGACAAACTCGGTTTCTCCAATCGAAACAATTTCACAGCCTTCTATATTTCTAAGGCTGGTATACCGCCTGTACAACTGAGAAAAAGCAATGGTATTTAGTAACGTCGATTTAATATAGATAACACTATAAAGTCTTCTCATTTTCTTATATAATTAAGACAGTAAGATCACACAATGACAAAAGGAGTAACTAAATGACCAATACAACTATGATAATCATCGCTATCGTAACACTAGTAATTGTTGGAGCATTCTTTGCAGTAAGACTCTATAGAAAAAAGAGTGTTGTACAAATGTTTGAACAAATCTCAATGTCTTCTAAACAAGTACCAAAAAACAAGAAGATTAGTTTTATACTATTGATGTTTACAGAAGCATTGTCTCAACCTATGAA
>JAVJHY011566748.1:0-11132 GCA_035593235.1 Phascolosoma agassizii | reverse complement strand
ACCCGTTTCTGGGGGATCATCTGCATGGCGGCGATGCGGGGCTGTATGACCTGCTGCTGCATGACCGGGACATCCCCTATGACGTGGGCGGCGTTTATGATGCGCTGGCGCGCGCCGGACTGGGCAAGCAGGAAGAACTGGGATTTGATATCAAGGGTGTGTTTTCCGGCCTGGGCCACGGTATCGGTCTGGGGTGGGACAGCCCCTGGCTGGCACCGGGCGATACAACCGTGCTGCAGCCCGGCATGGTGCTGAATTTCGAACGCACCGTTCAGCAGGACGGCTTTCTGGGTGACTTCGAAGAAACCATAGTGGTGACCGAAGACGGGTACGATCGCCTGACCGACGCCCAGTTACGTTTCTGGTAGCCACAACTGTTTCTTGATTGACGGACTACTAAATCTCTAGTGTAAAAGACCGCATGAGCCAGCCCCCAAAACATCGAAAAGACCTGTTTCCAAGCCTATGCGTCGTCCTTGGGTCCGCGTTATGGGGGTTGTTCTGGATACCCATACGCGCCATTGAGCAAGCTGGAGTCTCCGCACTTTGGACCGGACCCGTCATGTTTGCCTGTGTCTCGCTTCTATTCCTGCCCGTGGTCCTTATACGCTGGCGGAAACTGGTCAGTGCCGGGCCGGGGCTAATCCTGACCGGGTTGCTGCCGGGTACAGCCTTCGCATTCTACACCGTCAGCTTCAATTTGACGGATGTAATCCACGCCCTGTTGCTGTTTTACATCTCGCCCGTATGGAGCACGTTGCTGGGGGTGATTTTCTTGAGCGAACGCCTCAACATCAACCGGATTACTGCCCTTGTCCTGGGCTTTGCCGGCTTGGTCGTGATCTTGGGCGACGGTGTTTCCTTCCCCTGGCCGCAGCAGCCGGGCGACTGGTTCGCGCTGGCCTCGGGCCTGTGCTGGTCGGTTGCCTCTGTGCGGTTGTATCAGGGCGGTGCCACGCTCGTTTTTGAAAAAACCTTTGCCTTTGTTGTTGGCGCACTTGTGGTCGGTACGCTGTTAGCCTTGCTGCCCCTGGGGCTTGATAACACGTTTCCGGAACTGAGTTCTCTCGGCAATGGCTGGATGTGGATTGCTGGCGTTAGCCTGTTCCTGCTGCCCGCCACGTGGATGACGATCTGGCCCCCCACGATCCTGAGCCCCGGGCGTGTGAGTATTCTGTTCATGACCGATGCGCTTGTGGGCATCGCTTCCGCCGCCTGGTTGACGGATGAAGCTTTTGGCATTCGCGAAATCACCGGAACCGCTTTGATTGTCAGCGCCGGGGTCGTTGAAGTCCTGCGCAAACCCGATCCGCCAAAAGTTAGCTATTGATGGCGAATTTCATGGCGCGGGTAATCTCAAAGAAATCATCCGTGTGAAAACTGAGGGAATGGTGGCAAAAGTATGGGCAACACCTTCGTGCCGAGCGGGTCGTTAGTGACGCTTACCTGATCTCACGAACCATAGATCTGGTCAAACAGGTTTGCGACCCGCTGGTATGTTGGTTGGTGTCGAGGGTGTGTTGGATTACCATACGCCGGATCACGCATGAGGCGATGGACACGATCCAGGCGGGGTTTGAAGCGGCAGCCCCGTACGCGTTCCAGCACCGTCTGAACCTTGTCGATTAAGCCATCATCACCCGCGCGAGCCGCAGCGTTAAGGGCCAGAAGAAGATCATCGCCTAAATTGGCCACGGCCCGGCGTGACAACACGAAAGAGCCTTCACCTAGGTATGCAGGCAGGTTGTCCTCGGTGGTCTGTGGATTATTGTCTGTTATCAATCCGCCGGTTTGCCGACTGAATTCTTCTGCGTTGTTGAGATCAAACCCGCGTTTCACCCGTGCCCATGTGGCCCGATGATCCGGATGATCAGTCCTGGTGTAAGCAGGGCTGTGCATGAGTTGTGATATCGTCCGTTCGTCATCGGTGTGTAAAACAGAGGCGACGGCGTCATTGAGTTGTCGTGCTTGTTCGGCGCTCAGGCTATTGAGGGCGCTCAACACTTCGCGGCCCAGGACATCCACGGCTGTCTTGGGGATCAGGAACTCGCCCTCCTGCACCATCGCGGCCACGGGTGTTCCGTCTGCTGGCGTGCCGTCGGTTACCAGACCACCGTTGTGCCAGGTGTCGCGCTGTTGCGGGGCCGAGCCCAGGTGCTCGTTTTTGTCCTGTTCCTGGTCGCGTTCCTGAAAACGGGTGTTGTGCTCAGGCTTCGGGCGGTTGGGATTGCCCAGAAAAGATCCCTCAATCTTTGTGGGCCCGCTGCGGACGTCGGGGCCGTCGCGACGTACACCTTCTGGCACGTTCGTTGCGCCTTTCCGCCGTTTCTTATCCGTCACGCTCGTGGTGGTTGTCGTCGTTGGGCGTGGGCCATGCACATAGCGGGGCCGTGGACGCGGTGTTGATACAGGCGCGGGCGCATCCGTATGGGGCGAGCCTGTCACGCGGGTCGCATACAGTTTGTTGTCGACCGCGACCTGGGCATCGATACCGGCTTGCACAACCCTGGCGTCATCCAGTTTTTGCTGCTCCGCCTCGGCGGCGTCAAGCTTGTCCTGTTCCAATTCCTTCAGCCGTGACAGTCGTTGCCGACGCGCTTTTTCAACCTCGGCCTCGGTGATCTTCTCCTGGGCAAATTCCAGCTTTCTCTCATCGCTCAGCGCGGCGTTACCGGGCAGCCCCATGACCTGGCGTTTGGTGGCCTCGTACCACATATCCTTGACAATGGCCTGCTTCGCCACCTGTTTTTCTTCGTCCGAGGACAAGTTGACCATATTTTTCAAGGCCTCAAGCACCGACACGGCGACCTCTTTCGCCACATCGCCGAGGCCTTCAATATGCTCAATAAGCCGGTCGTCAGGTGCATATTTTTTGGTTGCCTTATTTTCATAATAGAACGATTCAACCACCATGCCAAAAGCGTCACCAATGCTCGCAGCCTTCATGAGATTAGGGAATGATGATGCGATGCTCGCACCCGTATTGTAGGATATGTCGACCAGGGTGGCCTTCTGTCCCAGCGCAAGCTGGCCCCACGCCTCTTCGCCAACGGCCTCTTTCACATCACTGATGTGTATGTTGATTTTTTCAGATAGCTGTTTTTGCACGGCTGCGCCAGACATACGGACTTTGGTGTCATATTCATACGTGGATGCAAGATTATTGAACTGCCCATCCAGGCTGAGTTTTTTCTCCACCATCTGATTGAACGCCAGTTTCTTGTCGGTTGATGTCGCAACCCGCTTGATCTTGCCATCTCTGTAAATCATGTCCTGCGCTACAAAATCTTTCTCAAATTTAGTTAGAGAGCCGATACCGATGGTGATTTTGCCTTGGGAATCCAGATAGGGATGTGATACAACACCTTCATTTTGCTGGATATAACTCTCTATAAAGTTGTACGTTTCCGGGTCAATCGGGCTATTTTGGTTCGCCATAGTGATTCCTTCCTGAAGGACAGTTGGGTTGATGAAATACTGGATGATACTGGTTGTGCTTCTAGCCTCTCCACTGCCAGCAAGTGGCGAAGAGGCCCCCTTCGAACTGCCATTGCAGATAAAGGCCCTGGAAATTCCGGGTGATGCGGGGATGGAGTTTTTCTACGGGTTGTGGGAAAGCCGGGATAAAGGCAATTCCGGTGAAACTATGCAGTTCACGCCGGAACAGATTATAGAAGAATATCCTGGGAGAGTGCTAACCAATCGACCCTATCGGATTCTGTTCGAAAGCCAAAACTATGTACTCCTCATACTGGTGATTGCCTTTCCTGAACTGAGTTGGACATCGTTCGTAGTTCTGACCAACAATGGTGACTGGCGGTATACGCGCTATCCTGATCCAGCCTATCCAATCATGAATTATCACTCGTGCAGTAAGTTCCCGGGTAGTGACGGGGATGGGGCATTTACGTGGTCGCGGGACAAACTGCTGGATGTATTCAAATCGTCAAAATGTGGAAAAAGTATACATCCAACGTTCAAGTATGGACACATCGGCGATTATTGGGGAACCGGCATCTACGGATACAGCGAACAAAACCCGCCGAAAGAGCCGTGATGACCTGTCTGTCGAACTGAGTATCAGAAACCCGCCAGCACCGACACGGCGACCTCTTCCGCAACCTCGCCGAGGCCTTCAATAAGCTCGATAAGCCGGTCATTGGGTGCATACTTTTTCTCACTCTTATTTTCATAATAAAACGATTCAACCACCATCCCAAACGCATCCCCCAGGTTCGCAGCGTTTATGAGATTGGGGAATGATGATGCGACGCTCGCACCCGTGTTGTAGGATATATCGACCAGGGTGGCCTTCTGTCCCAGGGCAAGCTGGCTCCACGCCTCTTCGCCAACGGCCTCTTTCACATCACTGATGTGTATGTTGATTTTTTCATCCAACAGTTCACTGCTGGTTTCCGGCGAGATACGCAAGTTGGTTTTGTCTTTGTAGTAACCAGCGTTCTTATTGTATACACCGTTGAGGGCAGTCTTCTCCACTTGCAACCGGTTGAACTCATCTACCTTCTGATCCGTGGTGGCCTCACCGGTGACATTGTTCTTGGCATCCACGGTGTGCATGTCCAGTGCTGTAAATTCATTAACGTTGTCGACCAGAACGCCAACACTGATAGTAACTTTTCCGTTGGAGTCCAGATAGGGGTGCGGTACGTCATCCTCTTTTGCCTTAAGGTGACTTTTGATGGCTTCGTATGTATTCTTGTCGAGAGTGGTCATAATGATACCTTTCAATTGGAGGTTGAATATGAGATTGCGAAGTATTTGGCTGGTACTGGTCTCAATAGTATTTTCCACGCCATCAGCCCTTTGCGGGGAGCTTCCCTTCGTGCTGCCGGATCACAAGGCACACGACGACATCCCCGACAACCAGGGGATGGCATTTTTCTATGGTGTATGGTCCGGGGCAGGCTATACGAACTCACATGTGACCTACCGGATCACCCCGGATACGGTCGAGATGGTGACAACAGATGACGCTGATATGCCCTACCGTGTGGTGGCAGAGGCACCCAATTATGTGCTTCTTTTGGTACGTTACCTCGGCCTTAAGGGGCGCAATGAAGATGGGTGGAATTCATTCTACATTCTGACCTACGACCCTGCCAAGTAGGGCAGTCGCCTGAAACTCGCATATCCTATGATGCGAGAGTATTCCTGTAGCGCATTTCATGGCACCAATGATGACAACGCCCTGAACTGGTCGCAGGAAAAACTTGTGGAGGCTTTTAAACAGTCCAATTGCCTGAAAAATATGGGGTATGATAAGTATATCAGTTTCTCCGGAGATGGCTGGAGTCGAAGCACTTTCAATTACGACAAACAGAACCCGCCGAAGGCAGAACCTGCACCAATAAAACCACCGCGACCATCATCACCGCCGGATTTTTCGAAGTTGCCGGAAAGCGATGAAATTCCTGATGGTCGGGGTATGGATTACTTCTATGGCCGATGGCAGAATATTACACCGGGCGGGCCAAAGGAAGTTATGCAGATTTCCGCTGACAGAATGGTTATAGACCGTTTGTCCAGTCCCGGAGAGGTCAGGCGCTATCGCATCCTTGAGCAGGGCCCGGATCATGTGCTGGCAGTGGTGTTGGTCACGGTAAATGGAACTCAAAGGACAGAGTTTGAGCTGTTGAAGGTTACCCGTGGAAAACAAGCAGACGACTCCCGTGAGTATAAGTGGTTTCCCATATATTCAGATGGGCCACGTGGGGTCTGAGGGTTTCGTAATACGCGGCCGGTGTTGCCACGGGCGATGCGTCCCGCACGACCTGTAACCGCGAAGCCCATCTCTCGTCTTTTGCCACGTGGCGCATGACTTGATGAGATGGCGCGTCGAAATTTCGCGGTATCTGGATGGCGAGGTATCCGCCGGGTTTTAGCCAACCGGCAATCTTGGGAAACAATGCTTCATGGCCGCCTAACCACTGCAGGGCGGCGTTGGAATAAATCCGTCAGCGGCCTGCAAGGCATTTGGGTCACGCCCGACGGCACACTTGAGGGAGGTGCCGATCCTCGCCGTGAGGGTGTTGCCGCAGGGATTTGAGTTTGGCCGATAATCAAACATTTCGCTCATATCCAGCTGCATTCCATGATATATTTTCTTCGGGGAGTTCACGTAAGGGTAATTTATGGCCGAAGCAGAACGACCTAAAAATGAGGCTGAGCGCCTAAACGCGCTCTATTCCTATGATCTTATTGACCATAATGTCGGCCCCGTGTTCGATAACATTATTCGAATCGCGGCGGACATATGCGATGTGGAAATTTCGGTAATCGCTCTAATCGGCGATGATCGCCAGTATTTCCTGGCCCGAAATAATATGAAACCAAAAGAAACACCGCGAGCGATTGCCTTTTGCGCTCACGCAATTCTTGAGCCGCATACCACATTCGAAATTGAAAACGCGACGAAAGATCCACGTTTTCAAGATAACCCCTTGGTAACAGGGGAGATCGGGGTACGTTTTTACGCGGCGCACCCTCTGACGACGGATGACGGATTTGCCCTTGGCGGGTTATGCCTTATAGGGAAAAAACCCAAGAAACTTAACGAGCTACAACGCAGCACGCTTCAACGCCTGGCGGACATCATCATGACATTATTTGATGATCGCAAGAGAGAGATGGCCTTAATCAGTCGGCGCAAGAAGACCGAGGAAGCCTTGATTCAAAACGAGGACCGGTTGCGCGCTATCCTCGACAACATGCCTTCGTTCATCAACCTCAAAGACAAGGACGGACACTACGAGCTTATTAACCAGAAACACGTGGAGATATTCGGTTTTGATCAACAGGACGTTCGGGGAAAGGTAATTTCTGAATTTCTTCCAAAGGTTCAGGCAAAAGAAGCCAGCGCCCAGGAGCGCGAAGTTCTTGATACGAAAACGCCCGTCACAATTGAACGGAAAATTACCAGCAATCAAAAACCCCATGAATTCCTTGTCACCAAGTTCCCCATTTTCGACGAGTCGGGCGACATTGTACGAATTGGCACAATCGGAACTGACGTGACTGAACTGAAAGAGGTTCAAGACGCCCTACTAACCGCTAATGCAGCGGCGGAGGCATCCAATCGCAGCAAGTCAGAATTTCTGGCGACCATGAGCCATGAACTCCGAACACCTCTAACATCCATTAAAGGCGGGCTTGGTTTGTTGAGTGCCCTAGCGTCTGATGACCTCAACAGCGAGGGGAAAAACCTTCTTGAAATTGCCAAGAGGAATAGTGACGCAATGCTTCGCTTGGTAAACGAGTTGTTAGATTACGAGAAAATTCTTTCTGGAACGACTGTTATTGAGACAATCGCGCATGACCTGTCTTCGCTAACGGCCAAGGTTGTTATGGACAATCAGGCCTTTGCAAACGCACAAGGCGTCAGTTTTGACTATGTAGAACCGACAGAGCCAATGTTTGCCAAGGTCAACGAACATCGTTTCGAGCAAGTGCTACGCAACCTGTTATCAAACGCTGCCAAGTTTTCCAATCGGGACAGCACCGTCAAAATATCCATTTCAAAAAACGCCGGAACGGTATCTGTAAAGGTGAAGGACGGTGGTCCGGGCATTCCCGAAGAATTCAGAAATTCTATATTTGACCAGTTTTACCAAATTGATTCTTCATCGACGCGGGCAAACCCTGGGACGGGACTTGGCCTTCCCATCAGCAAGGCATTAACCGAAGGCATGGCTGGAACCCTCGATTTTGAAACCGAGTTGGGCATTGGGTCCACGTTTTGCATTAGCTTTGTGGAAACATCCGATTAACCCACCATAAACAACCGCTGAAACGGAAACAGCGTTTTGCCGTCGGCCTGTTTGGGATAGGGGGCGCGTAGCGCCTCAGCGTAGGCGTCGAAGAATGCTTCTTTCTCGGCCTCATCATCCAGCGCGTTCAAAAAGGGTCTGAGGCCCGTTGAGCGAGTCCAATGGGCCACCGGGTCATCGCCTTCCAGCACGTGGGTATAAGTGGTTTCCCAGATATCCAGATGGGCCACGTGGGGTCTGAGGATTTCGTAGTACGCGGCCGGTGTTGCCACGGGCGATGCGTCTCGCACGCCCTGTAACCGCGACGCCCATCGATCGTCTTTTGCCACGTCACGCATGACCTGATGGGATGGTGCGTCGAAGTTTCGTGGCATCTGGATGGCGAGGTATCCGCCGGGTTTTAGCCAACCGGCAATCTTGGGAAACAACGCTTCATGGCCGCCTAACCACTGCAGGGCGGCGTTGGAATAAATCAGATCAAGCGGCTCTCGGGGCTCATACTCAGCGATGCTGGCCTCTAGCCACGTAATCCGGTCACCGTGGGCCTGTTTCGCTTTCTCCAGCATCTGGGGCGAAGAATCCACAGCCGTAACGGTGGCATTCGGCCAGCGGCTTGCCAGCCATGCTGCCTGCTCACCGGCACCGCAACCCAGATCAACGATGTTGCTGGCCGCAAATTCCGGAATGCGATCCATCAAGTCCTGGGCCGGGCGAGAGCGCTCGTCGCTGAACTGCTGGTACTTTTCGGGATCCCACGCGGTATTGCTCATTCTTCATCCAGTGTGGCTGGCAGTTCTAAGCTGAACGTGGTGCCGTCCGAGTTGCTGTTCGTCAGGTCAATGTTGCCGCCGTGGGCCAGGATAATATCATGGGCGATCACCAGACCCAGGCCGGTGCCGCCCCGGCGCGTTGAGCCGGCAAAAGGCTGGAACAACTGTTCGCGGGTCTTATCGGGCAGACCCGGCCCGTCATCGACGGCTTCAATCCAGGCCATCGTGTCGCCGGATTGCATGGTGGCTGTGATCGTAAAACTGTCTGCGCCTGCCATGCGGGCATTGAGGGCGAGATTGTGAAATACGCGGAACAGCTGATACCGGTCGCCATTGACGGTGATTTCAAATGGCACCTGATTTTGCCATTTCATGTCGGGCACATCGCTATCGTCCCCGATTTCCATCATGGGTAATTCTTCGCGCAAAGCACCCCCCACTTCGGAAACAAGCTCGCTCAAATGAAACGGTTCCAGCCTTAATTTGAGATCGCTGGCGCTGACGTAATCCAGGGTCTGGCTGCACAATCGCACCGCCCGGTGGATGGAATTAAACAGGCGCGGCATCACATGCTGCACTTCCGGGTCTTCAATGGTGGCCAGTCGGTCGGATGCCAGCACCGCCGTTGCCAGTGTATTGCGAAGATCGTGATTGACCCGCGCAACGGCGGCCCCGAGGGTTGCCAGTCTGGTTTTCTGGCCAAGGGCATGCCGTACGTCTTCCTGCATGCCCCGCAATTCGCGCTGGGCCGTGCCCAGTTCATCGGTTCGCGCCGATTCCTTGATAACGCGCCCCGAGTCTTCTGGCATATCACGAAAATACCCCATATTCCGCGTGATACGGCGAATGGGGCGGACCATCAACCATTGCAGGCTTAAATAAACCAGCGCAGCCGTAAACAGCGAAATCACCACAGAAAGGCCCAAAATGCGCCAGGAAAACCTGATCATGGCGTCGCGCATGGGTATTTCATCCATGATAATTTCCACGCCAATGGTGGGGTTCTTGGGTGACCTGCCAATGACCCGCAGGACCCGGTTCTCGCCCTGACGCAGGGTTTCATATGCATCCAGAACCCACGACATGAAGGTGCCCATGGATAAGTCCACATTCACATCCACTTTGGGTGGCATGGAATCACCGACCATCAACATGCGTTGGTCGGTGAGGTTCAGCACGATACCGTACGTATCGGTATAGAACAGAAGTTGCTTTTCCAGATCCATATCCACAGTGCCGGATTTGAGGGCCTCCACCGCGATCATGGCCAGATGGGCCTCAGCGATGTGTTGTTCCAGATAGTTCTTGCGAAATCGCGATACCGATGGCGTCCAGATCAGAAACTCTGCCAGCATGAGAAAGGCTATGGTCAGCACCATGAGGCGGACGGACAGGCCCATGGCGCGGTGGGCCACAGGTTTGTTGGGCGGGCTGGGTTCAGGTTCAGACATAAGAGGTCCAGTCTATCTGCTGGGACACAAGCCGCAATGGTGTCAGCCGAATTTTGCCAGAAACCGGACCAACCGCTTGGTGCCCTCACCAAATAGTTTGGGGGTATAGAAACTGCCCGCCACGCGCTTGGATACTTCGCCCATGGTGGGGTAAGGCACAACCATGCCCGCCATGGCCCCGATTTTAAGCCCGTTCGCCATAGCCAGCACCCATACCTGTATCAGCTCGCCCGCACCCGGTCCGGCAATTCCCGCCCCCAGGATTTTACCTTTGGGTGTGACGATGATTTTGATTAACCCGTCGGTGCTGCGCTCAGCTTGTGCCCGGTCGTTTTCGTGAAACGGCCAACGCAGGATTTGAAACCCTGCCCCCAGTTTCTCACGGGCACTCGCCTCGGTCAGACCCACCTGAGCCACTTCGGGTGCGGTGTAGGTCACCCAGGGGATGGCGCTGTAATCGGCTTTTGACGGCAGGCGGAACAGGGCGTTCTTAATCACAACACTGGCGTGATAGAGTGCTACGTGGGTGAACTGCAATGCACCGGCGCAATCGCCGATGGCAAAAATTTTCTTGTTCGTTGTGCGCAAGCGGGCATCCACCTCTATACCGGTGGGTGCATAGGCAACACCGGCGGCCTCCAGATCCAAGCTACCCAGATTAGGTCGGCGGCCTGTTGCCAGTAACAGATCAGAGCCTTCAATACGCTCTTCGCCATCATCGGTTTTAAGAATGACAGCGATCCCGTTTGTTGTTTTTTCCAGGCGGTTCACCTGAACGCCTTCGCGGATTTTAATGCCATCTGCCATCATGGACTGACGCGCTATATCCACCAGTTCCGGATCGTCCTTGGGCATGATGGAAAACATCTCAAGAACCGTAACTTCGGCGCCCAGACGCCGGTGCGCCTGCGCCATTTCACAGCCGATAGGACCACCCCCGATGACGATCAGGTGTTCCGGAAACCGGCGGTCATGGAAGATTGTCTCGTTGGTGTGATAGGCCACATCATCAAGACCTATTCAGATCACATCGGCATCCCCATCATCCTAGCCCCAACAGGCAAAGAGGATGAAACCACAACCCTGAATACCGCGTCAGCCTTATGGACCCGTGAGAAAAAAGA
>JAVJHY011566638.1:0-11133 GCA_035593235.1 Phascolosoma agassizii | reverse complement strand
TGGTTTTCGAGCGACGGCGGGCTCCACTGGAATCCTATTGGCGGCTACCTACGGGACCCTGATGGCCCGGTCGCCGGGCACAATTCACACGCACTCTCCTGTGGAGCCATTGACGTCCAGTTTGGGGGCGCTCCCGATGGTTCGGACCTGGTGCTCGTCGCTACAGGTGAGCCGTATGGAATCCGCGCCAACGTCCCAACTACGTACGGCGGAATTGGCATTCTTCGGCTTGAGGGCACGGCGGAAGCCGCGCTCCAGAGCCCCCGTGACAACCCCTGGCGGTGGGAAGAGGGTGGGCCTATTGGAGACATGTCGTTCAGAGTGGCCCGTGATCCGCGTGGAGTGCTCGAGACGGTCTTGGCCGGCTTACACATGTTCAAGCGCACACCTACGGCCGGCACCTGGAGCAGAGTAGAGCCGCCAATGGGGACAACCACAGAGCTGTTGTATGCCCCGAGTCCGAGCGCCCCGGGTTCTCGCCTCTGGGCGTTCGGGCATGAAAGAGGTGCTGAGCCGGGTGAATTTCCTGAGCCGGGGGTTTGGTACTCAGACAACGGCCCAGCAGGGCCGTTTCAAAGGATCGCGACGCCCATGCTGCGCGACAACGTCCCCCTTGTCGCTCGTTTCGCAGCGACGCGGGACGGATCGGTGCTCTACGCGCTGACGTACACCACCCGCAGCGTACGACAGCGCGCTCTACTTCTGCGCATCGAAGGCACGACCGCGACGCGCGTAGCTGGCCTGCCTCGGCTCTACCCTCGCAAGCCGCCAATGGCAAGCTATTGCGGAGCAATCGCCGTCGACCCGAACGATCAGGATTCACTTGTGATTGGGGGCGCAGGCATCGGACAAGGTTCGGGCGCCGCACTTTATCGGGTGCGGGTCCGGCGCCGCGGCCGAGGCTTTCGGCTAGATCACCACGATTACGAGGGCCGCGCCACGGGCGACCCACGACTGATTGGACGCGGAGTTCACCCTGATGTTCACCGGATTGTCTTTCGGGATCGGGAGCTGTGGATCGCGGGCGACGGGGGGATCTACAGGTCGCCTGAGGCCGGCGCACCCCGAACCTTCGAGCCGCGGGTCGGCGGCATGTCGGCATTCGAAACCGTGTACGTGACCAGTCACCCGAATAGCGACCAGCAAGTCATGACCGGGGCCCAAGACAACGGCGTGTCGTCTCGCGTAGGAGACACCGCCTGGAGCTCGATCCTAGGGGGGGACGGCGCAGGGTCGGTTTTTCACCCCACCCGACCAGAATTCTGGGCCGGGCGGACACAAAAGACCTTCGGCGGGAACGGGAGGTTCCGTTCCCCGCTCTGGCTCCCATCCACCGCAAGCAGCGCTCGGAAAAGGGCAGTCAAGCGCGAGCAAGAAAGGATGTCGTTCTTTGGAGGTATCGACGCGGTTCTTGTCGAGGGCGATCGGGCGCAGCTCGCAGTGGGAACCGATCGCGTGTGGATCGCGGAGAACTGGTCACCCCACGAACGCCGCCGGCCGGTGTGGCGAACAATCCCGTCAGGCACCAACCCGCTCGCCCCGGGGGCTCTTCGTCCTCAGGTCGACCAAAAAGGACCGATTCAAGAGCTCCGCTGGAGCGGTGCCGACGTGCTCTATGCGCTTACGCCATCCGACATATTGCGGTATCGACGAGAGGGAGCAGACTGGCAGGTTGATGAATTCCCAGTCGGACATCCTCAAGCGCTGAGCAATGACCAAATTGACCTAAACATGCCTCGAATGCCCCGCCTCGGAAGCTTGACGGACCTCGCGATTCACGAGGACCGGGGTGGCACCGAATTGGGCTGCATCTATGTGGCGACTACTGGTTTTACCCGATGGCGTTCCGGGCTAGCCGAACCGTTCGATCAAATGGACACGCTGTGGTGGTACGACGGCATAGACAAGTGGCACCAAACCGGCCTTCGCGGCTGGGCGGGTTATGGGTGCTACTCAGTTCGGGTTGACCCGACCGACCCCTCAGTCGTCTTCGCCGGCACCGCGACAGGGCTTTGGCGAGGTAAGATGGAAATGCTCCTACCGGGGGCTCCTCATTGGCTCTGGACTCTGCACTCGGATGGCCTTCCAGCCGCGATCGTCCAGGACTTGAGTTGGTTTCAGGCCGGGCCGGACAAGCTGCTACGGGCGGCCATTCAGGCGCGCGGCATCTGGCAGCTCGATCTGAGCGCGGAGCCTGGTCCTCTCGATCGCACCTACCTACGCGCTACCCAAACCGATACCCGCCGTCGGCCCCTGACTCTGACCACCCCAGAGAGCAGACGACCCAGCTCCTGGCTCAATTCGCCCGACATCATTGTGCGACCGGCGGTCAACCTGGCACTGGCTCCCGGTCGCCCAAGCGGCCGTTTTGCCCGCCTTCCTTACGGCCGTCACACAGAGTGGACCGGCGAACGGCGCTTTCATCTATGGACATTCCAAACCGCCTTCCGACGGTTGATACCCGCGGTGGTCGCCTCAGGAGAGTGGTCTCGAGATCTCGCGGTGCACATCCGGGCCTATCGACGGAGCCAGGGCCTCGGCAACAACGCCACGATCAACGGCGCTCTCTGGGACCACGTCGTGACGGCCGAGCGCGCCTACTCCGCTCCGTGGGACGGAGGTGCACCCGGCGAGTTTGAATTCGAACACCGCACCGCCACCCGCTGGTTGGACTCCGGTCGCTGGGGGGTCCAACTGAATGCCGCGCCACAGAACGTGCACGTCCTCGTGCATCACCGGTCCAACACCCAGCTCCCTGCAGATGAGTGTTGGGTTGCTTTACTCACGCGACTGGTAATGCCCGACATGTTGGACGACGCCTTGGCAGACTCTTTGGTGCCCGTCGCACTCAAAGAGGCCATCGTCGATCGGGTTACCCCTCCAACGTCTCCACCCTCACCGCCACGCCCTTCACCGAGCCCGTGGCGCATGGTCGGCGTGGGTTCACCGGACCGAGCCGTCGAGGCACGCACCCCCCGTTCGGTCACCTTCGATTGGCACCCGGCACCGGGGACACCTCTTCACCTTCTGCTGGCCGTTGTCGGATCTACCACCGACATACCTACAGTCGGCTCTCTGGCAGGTCGGACGTTACGGGAGTTTATCCGGAGTTCGCATCATGTAGCGGGTTTGATGACGGCTCCGCCTCCGGGTCCCTAATCCGGGCCACGGTTCTGGCCTTAGAATCCGCTCTTGGGGGTGGGTTGGGCCGGCAGCGTTAGAGCACGTCCTTTCATTGGGAGGATCCGTCCATGATAGCTTCGATGCGCGCCCACGCCCTTCCAGTACCTCCTGCCCGTCTGTTCCGACTCATGACCAAATCGCTTCGCATCGCCCGGATTGCCGTTCTTCAGTTCGTGCTCGGTGCCTTGATGATCTCCCCCGTGGCTGCTCAACAATCCGAGCTGCTCGACGCCCAGCAGGCCGCGACCTCGGCTGGGCTCGACTACTACTTTCCGAACGGCGCCTCCTTCTTACCGGGCATCCCATCGCCTGAGGAGTTCCTCGGCTATCCGATCGGAAGCTTCCACACCCGGCACGACCAGATCGTGGCCTACATGAAGGAGCTGGCGGAGCGATCGGACCGAGCCACGTACCAGGAGATCGGGATGACCTACGAGCGCCGGCCCATGCCGGTGCTCACGGTCACCACGCCGAGCAACCACGCGAGGCTTGATGAGATCCGAAGCCTCCACCTCGCGGCCTCCGCACCGGACGGGGACGTCGATTCGGCAGCGGACGTGCCCGTCATCGTGCACCTGGGGTACGGCGTGCACGGAAACGAGACGTCGTCGTCTGAGGCGGCCATGCTCACGGCGTACTGGCTCGTGGCAGGAACGGGCGAAGTTGAGGATTACCTCCGCGATGGCGTCTACTTCGTGGAGCCGAATCTGAACCCGGACGGGCGTGATCGGCACACGTGGTGGGCCAACCTGAATCGGGCCGAACCGTTTGTGGCCGACCCTCTCGACCGGGAGCACAATGAGGTCTGGCCGGGCGGCCGGACGAACCACTATTGGTTCGACCTCAACCGAGACTGGCTCCCCCTCGTGAACCCAGAGAGCCGGGCCCGCATTGACTGGCACCAGCGCTGGCGGCCGAACGTCGTCACCGATTTCCACGAGATGGGCGCGTCGAGCACTTATTTCTTCGAGCCCTCCGAGCCGGTTGGCTCGTGGAACCCGCTCCTCCCGGAGGAGATCTACACAGACATCACGATGCGCTTCGCAGACGATTGGTCGGCGGCGCTGGACTCACTCGGGTCGATGTACTTCACGAAGGAGGTCTACGACAACTCCTACCCGGGCTACGGGTCCACCTACCCAAATTTCTTAGGCGGACTGGGGCTGGTGTTCGAGCAGGCGAGCTCACGGGGCCACATCCAGGAGAGTACGAGTCACGGGATCCTCACGTTCCCGTTCGCCATCCGGAACCACCTACGTACGGGCTTGGCCACGGTTCGGGTCTCGGTGGAGGAGCGACAGGCGCTCCGGGCATATCAGCACGACTTCTTCGTTAGTGCGCTCGTCGAGGGTGCCGACGATCCGGTGGAGGGCTGGATCTTCGGTGATCCCGCGGACGTGTCATTGAATCGGGACTTCATCGACCTCCTACTGCGCCACGGGATCGAGGTGTACGAAGCAGACGAGGCTCGGGCTGTGGGTGCACACACCTTCGAACCGGGCTCCTCATGGGTCGTTCCGGCAGAACAGCCGCAGTACCGACTCGCGCGCTCCATCTTCGAGCGCACCGAGACCTTCTCCGACTCGGTCTTCTACGATGCGTCCACGTGGACTGTGAGTCTCGCCTATGGGATGCCCGACGGGGAGATCCGAGACGGGGGACTGCCCCTGGGTCCAGCTGTGATGGCCGTCCCGAGCCGGACCGTGCCAACTGTGCCCAGAAGCTCGATCGCGTATCTGCTCGATTGGCGGGACTCTCGAGCGCCCCAGGCGTTGCAGGCGCTCCAGGCCCGTGGGGTGCGGGCCGAAGTCGCGACGAATCCGTTCACCGCCTCAACGGTATCGGGGTCTGTGTCTCTCGGTCGAGGCGCGATCAGCATTCCCGTCGTCGCTCAGACGCTTGATGCCGGCGCACTGCACGCCGCTGTAACCGAGGTCAGCCAGGAGGTAGGGATCCCGATCTCCGCCGCCGCTTCTGCCTACTCAGCGGCGGGTCAGGACCTTGGCAGTCGCGGCTTCCGGCCGGTGCACGCGCCGCGCGTGCTCATGCCCGTCGGAGAGGGACTCTCAGGCTACGAAGCAGGGCAAATCTGGCATCTCCTAGATCAGAGGGTGGGCATGCCGGTGACGAAGGTCGACGTGAACGACGTCGGGCGGATCGATTGGTCTCGCTATGACGTTCTGGTACTAGTGAGCGGCAACCTCTCGTTCTTGGAAGGGCCACACCTCGACGCGCTGCGCGGCTGGATTCGTGGTGGTGGAACGTTGGTCGCAGTGCGCGGGGCGGCTGCCTGGGCCGCCCGTAACAATCTGACGCCGAACGTCGAAGCCCCGACGGTGGGTCGCGCCCCCGCGGAAGATGGCGCTGAGGAAACCTCCGAACGGATCGACTACGGCCGATCTGGTGGTCTTCGCGGAGCGCAAGCAATCGGTGGCTCGATCTGGGAGACTGATCTGGACCTGACCCATCCGCTCGGCTTCGGCTACACCCGCCGCACACTCCCTGTGTGGCGGGATCACTCCTTCTTCTTCGAGTTGCCGAAGAACCCCTACATCACGGTTGCGCGCCTCACGGCCGACCCTCATTTGAGCGGCTATGTCTCCGACGGGAATGCCGAGGCCTTAGCCGGATCGCCATCCGTGGTCGCCGATCAGCTCGGGCAGGGCAGTGTCGTGCTTCTGATCGACAACCCGAACTTCCGAGGGTACTGGCGGGGGACGAACCGTCTTCTGCTCAACGCGCTCTTCTTCGGGGATCACATTCGAGCACCGTGAGGACGTGGCAGGCGGCTCAGATGAAGGGGTGAACTCCGCGGGTGCCGGTTTCGTGACCCACGGCTCCGCCGTTCAGTTTGCCGCCGTGACCCGGGATGCGGGGACTCTCGTTCGGCGTGGCGCGAGCCACGCCAGTACTTCGCCCGCGATCGCTTTAAGATCTCGGGGTGTGTGCCCGGTAGGGAACGCGACGAGACGCTTGTCGTCGCCCGGTGCACCCCACGCGTCGAAGTACGGCTGTTGGCTTCGCTCGAACGGGAACACGAAGTCGAACTCACCTCCGATCATCAACAGGGGTACGCCCGCCCATGGGAGATAATGCCCGGGATCGATCACCGGATCGAGGGTCCTTCCTACGAGCCCACCCGAAAGGACAACCGCCGCACCGATTCTGGGCTCGACGGCCGCAACGAGGGGGGCAAGTAGACCGCCCTCGCTGAACCCGTAGAAGACGGGTGCTTCGTTGGCGAGGTCATCGCGCTGCTCCAGGTAGTCGATGGTTCGACGGACGTCCTTAACGCGTTGTACAACCTGATCGCGAACGCCAATGGGCCCGGAGATCCGCTCTCGGCGCTCGAACGTGCCTTTGTATACGGGGTGGATGATCGCGTAACCGGCGCTCGACATGAAATCGAACCAGGTCGTATGCACCGCCTTCGAATCGGTTAGGTGATTTGCCTCGGAGCCCGGGTGGTAGACCACCGTCGGGTAGGGAGGACGACCCTGACGCGGCAGGAAGACGGTGGCGCTCAACCGTTCGTCACCGTATGCCCCGACAAAGGATACGAACTCCCGGCGCCAGTTGGTCAGCGCATTGGAGGTACTATCCACAGTGGCCTCGAGAGGCGCTCGATCGTACGCGAAATACGGGAGGCGTGCCTCCAGGCCCAGATCGGAGGCAACAACGGGCGCGCGGGCGGTCCGCCGGGGCACCGGTGCGCGCGTTTTGTGTGTGGAGGGCAGGCCTGTCACGGCGCAGCGGAAGCCGTTGTTGTTCGAACGATCCGACGGGTTCGCCGCATCTGGGACGTAGAAGAGGTACGCCGGCGTGTCCCAGGCTCCTCCGACCACGTACCGACGGCTCCCGGTCTCGTTTGCGACCCACTCCCGCACGTTCCCCGCAAGGTCTCCATGCCCGTACGGACCGATCGCGAGGGTGCTGCTCGTGGACACCGGTCCATGACCGCTGAAGTTCGACGTCTCGATGATGTCGGAGTGAACGTTGTAGCCTCCTGCAGCGAGCCAATGGTAGAGGGTCGGGAGTTCTTTGCCGACCCAGCGGCAAAACTCGTTGGCCTCGTACCAGCTGATTCCGGCGACTGGGTGAGCCCCCTGGGCAGGGGGGAACTCACCCGACACCCATGTCGAAGGTCCGGCCGCGCCGGAACGATCTCGAAACGACGGATCGTCAGGGTAGTGTTCCGAGGCTACGAACGCCGAATAGGCTTCATTGGTCACCTCCCTCTCGTCCATCCAATAGGGATCGAGCGCCAGTCGGACCGGTGCTCCGGGGTTGAGGGCGTCGCCCGAGACGTACGCCATCCCGGGCCGGGGCTCGGAGGGCGACATCTCGAAATGGACGTGGTCCCGGGAGGTCGCGTCGAGGGCTGCGCGCACCTCAGGGTCACGGCCCGGGCGTTCGATCCGCCAACGCAGATAGACGGACGGAATACGAACGTCCTCGAGGGGGGTCGTGCCGAGCTCGATCCAGGGCGCATCCACTTCCCGATAGTCTCGAATCGCGACGCGAGCGGGTTCTGGACTAGTCGTGACCGACAGTCGGTACGTGGCTTGATCCCACAAGGCCTCGAATACCTCGTCACCGGCCAACCACCGCTCCAGCCGAAGCGCTGTGCGGTGCGCTTCCACGTAGTCCAAGCTTGCCACCAGACCCCGCATGCGCTCCAGCCCCTCCGTTTCTGCCCGGTGCGAGCCTATGCTCCACGCAATGAGACCCGTCAGGGTGGCGGTGAGCGCCAAGGCCGCCGTCGTTCTCAGCCGTCGGACCTTGCTGGGCCGGCGGCGTGCCGCGCCTGGCACACCTACTGGATTCTCAACGACGACCGCCGGACCCCCATTCGGAAACGGTCTGAGTAAAGCCTGTGGGACTGGCATCCCGGACAATCGGTCGACCGGTTCTTCGGTCGGGCGCTCGGAGGCCGATCGGTCCAGAAAGGCAGTGACCAACTCGATCGTGGCCGGCGCCGGACTTAACCCGAGAGACGTCAGGCGACGTTCGTGTTCTCGGAACACCGATACCGCACCGGCACCGTCCCCCCGGGCCACGAACTGCTGAATCAACCTCCGAGCGGGCTCGTCTTCGAATGGGGCGAGCGCAATGGCTCGTTCGAGCCATCGGTGCTCCAGCGGATCCCCCGGTCCATTCCCTGAATCGAGTTCTGCCAATCGGAGAGCAGCAGCAAGAGCACTACGCCAGTACTCCCGCTCTCGACCGTCGCGCCATTCACCGAAGGCCGCGGCGCCACTCACGTGCACCCCGGTCAAGAAGCTGCCACGGTAGACGCCCAGCGCATCTTCCTCGCGTCCTTCCTCGATGGCCTGCTCGAACGCCACTGCATCGACCAAGACGTGCCGCGGGTTCACGCGCACCATCTCATCTCCTGCCGTTTCGATCGAGCCGTCTGAAAGGAAGCGGCGCAGTGTATGAAGCGAACTGCGAAGGGATGCCCGCGCGCGATCTTGGTCCGACTCGGGCCAGAACATTCCTACGAGCGTGTCTCGGCGGCAGAAGCCACCCCGGCTCGTGACCGCCAAATAGATGAGCAGGGCGAGGCTCTTGGGGTGGCGGAGGAGCTCGGCTCCAGCTCCCTCAACCGAGAGGCTTCCGAACGTGTGGATGTTGGTGAGGGGCGACTCCCCACTCCGGATATGGTCCTTCATCGCGATCCCACCCTCATTGTGAACGGCCGGCATGCCAATGTCCCACAGTGACATACGACCCTGTTCGCCTCGGATAACAGCCAGGTCACGGTCACCGAACGGCCGACGGTTTGATTCCAATCGTGCGGCTTCTCGGCCGTGCATGGACACCATCTAGTTCGCCGTCTTCGGACGACAAGAAGGAGATCACATTCCATGAAGAACCAAACTCGATTGGCCCGGTTGGGGTTTGCCGCCGTGCTGGTCCTGGCTGGTTGCCAAGAGTCGGTGACGGCCCCAGAGATCCAGCCGCAGCTCGAAGTGGCCGAGTCGCACACGGCAGCAACGTTCACTGATGTGGTCCATGAGCCGTTCGGGCAATTCAGAGGCGCGCGTTACGTTCGCGTCACCGGCCGCTTCGAAGGAGAAACGGACCAGGGGACTTTCCGGGTACCCTTTGAGCTCGTCGTTCCCGAGAGGACAGATCGGGGCAACGGAACCCTACTCGTCGAACCTCCACACTTTGCCCAGCGCTTTTCTGGTCGTGACGACTACTTGGGCCGGGAGTTTCTGTTCAGTCGCGGGTACCGATGGGCGAGTGTGGGCTGGTCAACATTCGGTCAGAGCGTCCTCGATCCGACCGCTACTGACGTGCTCATCCCAGGTGGGCAGGACGACGGCATCGTGCTGGCCTTCGTCGAGGCCCTCAAGGAAGACGCGGCCGGCCTCGCCTTGATCGGGCCGGTCAATCGCGTCTACGGCTACGGATTCTCGCAGACGAGCTGGCTCATGCACCGCTTGCTACGTTCCGAAGCCGGGCCGGAACTCTTCGACTTCACGATGCTCAATGCCGCGTGGTGGCAGGGTGGCGGATTCCAAGGCGTGTACACGCCCGTCACCGGTGTTGGTAAGGTGATCATCGTCCAGGCGGAGGCCGACTTGATCATCTCGGACGGACGAGTCTTGCGGGCAGCGGCCGACGTCGAGCACGAGTACCGCGTGTACGAAGTGGCCGGTGCGTCCCACATCCCTGACATCCCGGCCAACCACGACAATCCGATCTTCGGACCGGGCATTCCAGGGACCAATCCGACCGATTGGTCGATCGTGGCACGGGCCGGCTTTGACGCCGGCGACGCATGGATACGCTCCGGGAGCGCCCCGCCGTCGAGTGTCTTCCTTCAGGACGGGCCTGCCGGCGCTGTCGATCCAGTGTATGGAATCCCGACCGGCATCATGCGCGACGAGGACCTGAACGCGCTGGGAGGCGTGCGCTTGCCGGACGTTGCGCTCGGGTTCGGGTCCTATCGAGCTGCAGATCCCAACGCCACGGTCGCGTTCTTGACCGGGGCCTTCCAGGACATTTCTTGCACGCTCCGCTCCGACGGCAGCGTGCGTTTCCCCACACATGGAAGCTACCTGACAGGCGTCTCGAGCGTGCTGAGGGATCTGAGCAGAGAAGGGTTCGTCCTCCGGGCCGACCGGGTGGCTATTCAACTGGCCGCGGCGAGGTCGTCTGTCGGTGAACCCGGGGCATGCACGAACTGAATCACCAGGATGCAGCCGGGGTCCACGGGAGGGCTCCGGCTGTAGCCTGTTACCAGCTGATGGTTCCGAGGCAGTTGGGGGACGGGGCGGACGCAGGGGTTGATCCAACGTCACCAAGCGCGATCTTACCGGTCTGTATTTTGCCAGTAGTCGGAAATGCACTTCGGGGCGTGGCGCAGTCCGGTAGCGCACCTGCTTTGGGAGCCACTTTCTGGCGTCGGTGGGCGTCGGCCAGCGTCGGACATCCTGGGTTCTGCGTCATTTGCGTCGGTCAGCGCTGGTGGGTAACGACGCAGTTCTTGGCACAGTTTGAGATGGGGCCACCAGGCCGGAAGTACGGGCTGCGGCGCTCCGATCAACATGGGAAGATCACACGGCGAAGGGAGTTCGTTGCGCGCATCGGGCGCACGCCGCAGATTCCTTTTCCACAATCGCAGTCTTTTTCCCAGAACCCAGTCTTTGTTGACGGCGCTCACGCACAGTTTGAGCCTCGGCGCGGGCGAGTGTTTCTCCGTATGCTGGGGTGGCGCAGATTGAGCGAACGAAGACGTTTCCGCAGGGGACGAGGGAGAGCGACCGAGTCGTCGTCCCGGCCAGGCGTGCTAGACGGACGCCGGAGCGAGGCACCTTGGAACAACCGTAGAGGCCGACGTGACTGTAACGAACCGCTGGAGCTTCCCGAGCACGCGAACCGGCCTGAATAGCGACCGACGATCCCGCCGGGTGGGCTTCGGCTCGAGGGAGGGAA
>JAVJHY011566637.1:34594-50532 GCA_035593235.1 Phascolosoma agassizii | reverse complement strand
AGATCTAAGTCTTGATGAGTTGGAGAAAGAGGCGGTTCGTCTCTATTACGCTGGTCAATACAAAATGGCGTTTGGTTTTGTTAAACGAGTTCTCAAAGCTTCAGGCGAAGAGATCGACTTCGAAAATCCGAAAATTTTGAGAATTTCTACACGCCTCAACGGCGCAGAGCTTGCGCATCGCACTGGTGCTAAACCTTCTATTGTTGAATTCGTATACATGAACTCGGTCACATTCCTTTCAAAAGACCTAAAGGACAATGACGGCCAGAAAACGAACCGCCTCATGCTGGCAAGAACACTGAACAATCTTGCTCTATTCTATCAAAGTCAACGAAAGTTGTCTAAGGCAGAACCCCTCTTTGTCCGAGCCTTGGCCATTCGTAAAAAAATGTTGGCAGTGGATGATCCAGATATTGTTCAAACAATAAACAACCTCGCATCAATCTATCAGGATCAAGGCCGCTACAAAGCAGCGCGCGAGCTATTCCAGAAATCAGTCTCAAGCCAGAAAGAGTCTAATAATACATCAAAACCCGATATTACGAAATACTTAAAGCAACTTTCACTAAGGCCTGACGTTGGGGACGATGATAGCCAAGACGCCTTGACGCTCGAACTCCAATTCGCCGATTTATACAACACTTTTGAGTATTCCGACGCGTTAGATGTTGCAGAACGTGCATTGCAGGCCGTGATTGCGAAAAGCGGCAGTAGCGGTCCAGATCATGTCAGGATGTTTTTCTACGTCGGAGAACTCTATCATCGCAGGGGCAATACCGCCAAGGCGGAACTGCTCTACACACATGCCATCAGTATACTAGAAAAAGCATCAAAAACTGAGCGTGTAGTCTTTGGCAAGGCTCTTAACAAGCTTGGTTTGCTTTACCAACGACAAGGTCGCTTTCAATCCGCAACAGAACTTTATAATCGCGCAGGTATTGTGAGAGAGGAGGTTTTGAGATCCGACGACCCTGAATTGATACAAGCCACAAACAACACTCTTGTATTGGCCGATCGAGACGGGGGCGTAGAGCAGCTTGGCAGCTTCTTTAGGGAATCCGTCACGGCTCTTAAGAAATCTGCTGAGAAAGTCCCAAATAGTCTTTCTGAGTATCTTGGTGAAATTGCAAAGCGTCACGCAAACCAGTCAATAGTAAGTCCACGTGCATTGCGCGGAGAGATCAAGAGCCTCAGTGACGCAGGCGACCATGCTGCCGCATTGAAGAAAGCAGAGATTCTCACTAATGCTGGTGTAAAAAAGTTTGGTCCTGATGCCCCAGTTGTCGGACATGTCCTTTACGATACAGCGGTTATCTATCATGCACTCCGTCAGTTTGGAAATGCAGAACGTGTCGTAAAATATTCAAATGAGATCTTAGAAAAATCACTCGTTACACAGCCCGATTTGGTGAGAAAGCCGTATCGCGACAACATAACTGTGATCACTAGCCTCTACTTGGAACAAGGCCGCTTTTCGGATTTAGCAGATCTCTTAGAGCACACCTTGTCAGTCCATGAGAAAGCTTTAGGACCAGAACACGACGATGTTCTCTTCTATGAAAGGCACCTCGCCAATATTTATATGCTGGGAAATCGCAATACTGAGGCAGAACCCCTGCTTAAACACGCTCTTGCCACACTCGAGAAGAAGCATGGTCCTGAACACATAGATGTTGGAAAACTGCTCCACAAGCTTGCATTGACGTATTACCATCAAGACCGCACCGAAGAAGCCGAAGCACTCCTGAAGGAATGCCTGCGGATCTTTTCAAAGACTCATGAGAACGTTACCGATTCAATTTTATCCCCTGTGTTGAATAGCTTTGCGATAATTTATCAGGGACAAGGCCGCGATCAGATGGCTGAGAGTCTTCTTGAGCGCGTCCTTAAAATGGCATCAACAAATTATGGTATCACAGACGCTCGGACTGCATTGGCCCTCAACAACCTTGCGGAACACTACCGATCTCAAGCGCAATTTTTGAAGGCGGAACAGCGCGCAAATCTTGCCCTTTCTATCACTGAAGAAATAAAAGGAGTGGGTCACCCTGCCACTGCGATCCCCTTAACAACTCTGGCTGCTGTTTTTTATTCTTCTGGACAATTTTCCAAAGCTGAAGCCCTTCTCAGGCGAGCAATCGTAAGTCTTGAAAGAGTCAAGGATGGAGACAAAGGAGCAATGCTGGGTTTCACACGTGGCAATCTTGGGTTTGTCCTGCTGCGCCAAAATCAATTTTCCGCAGCGTTACCTCTGTTCGAGCAGGCTCTCAAAAGTGCCGAAGCTGTGACCCACCCTCAAAGTTCCGAGCTTTACTTTGCACTATCGGGCCTGGCTGAAACGTACAAAGGCTTGGGACGTGCAGAAAAAGAGAAAGAAGTGCGCAACCGATTAGCAAAATTTCCGCCCCCGGGAACACGGCATATCCCCCTATATTTTGCGACCAACCGCGTCCTTTCAAGTGCCGAGAAATTTGATGGTAGGATATCGAAAACAGTGTCGCTTGGCCGTGCGGTGATGCGCGCTCCCGCAGAAGAAGTGAAGAATCGTGCAAAACGAATTGCTAAAAGTTTCGGCCATCTAGAAAGCTCAAAATCAGGAAATCTCACCGGCGCAAACGCGCTAGAACAGATTCGTATAAGCAAACTGGAATCATCAAAATTGTTTGCTGCGTCTGTGCGCAAGAGCCAGAAGACGGCGGGCACTTTCAAAAACCAGGCTCTCATATTTGTCCATGGTTACAATACGACGTTCGAAGACGCCATGAAACGAGCGGCTCAAGTGGCCTTTGATCTCAAATTCGACGGAATTCTGATCCCATTTGCGTGGCCATCTCAGGGCAGTGTGCGCAGTTACAATTTGGATAACAAACATGCAGTGCAATCCGTGGATGCGCTGGTTTCATTCCTCGATAATTTTCACCAATCTCTACCAGATCTAAAAATGCACTTTTTGGCACACTCCATGGGGAACCAGGTCATGCTGCGTGCATTATGCCAGATGGCCAAGCGCGATTCTAATTCCGGAAAGGCACACTATAACTTTGGCCAGGTTATTTCCGCTCATGCAGATGAGACCCACTCCAACTTCGAGAAACTTACAAAGTGTTTCCGACCTTATGTTTCAGGCATCACGCTCTATGTAAATGAAAACGATACAGCACTTCGCCTTCGCTGCTTGGCGGATATCACGAAGTTCCCGGGTGACCATCGCTGCCGTGCAGGAAACAAAGCTCAGGCGTATACGTCGGTAGATGTCATCGACACGACCAGCATGTCGAAGGGATTCTGGCAGACACTCAACAGCGGCTTTGATCATGATGTGTTTGTACGCAATCCAACCCTTTTCGGCGACATCACTCGGTTGTTGTTGAATGGAAAGCGGCCTGTCGAAAAACGTACTTTTGAATTTCGGCCTAGAGAAGATAAAACTGGTAACATTTTTTGGGTTTACGACGGGTCTTACGGACCGAGTGTCATGAGGGTTGCGGCCACCGCATTGGGAAGTTTGAATCGACTTAGGTTTTTTGATCACAATGCGGATTTGTTACTGCAGAACAACTCAGCCAAGTAGAGAATTTCTGTCACAACGCATGTATGCTTCTGCTTATGGCCCTTAGCGGACGTAACAAGGGGATTAGTTTTATGTCCGCTTTTGCACCAACAGCAGACTATTTCGAACATGGTGTCATCTTTCATAAATGATGTCGCTTGGATTTGACTTCGTGTGGTACACTCCTCGACCGTGGACAAAAACGTCGCTAGCGTTATGTACGAAGAACTCCAAGATGAGTTAGATCGCTTGGCGCGCCTTCGCCTGGGCGGTGGTGTTCATCTGAAACTAAATCGAAGTCACGCACACGATCTTATCGAGCGCGCGTATAATATTCTCGCACTTCGCTACCAACACGTACCTGAGCGAAGCCTCGAAGCGCTCGCCGCTGCTATGAATTCCGTCTCTGAATATAACATTCCGGTTTTTATAAACCGTATTGAGAACGCATTCGTCATTGCAGAACAACCTGCGAACCGTAAAACAGCTCCTCTCAAAGCAAATACCGACAAGCTCCTCGACGCTCTAAAATGTATGAAAGTACTTACCTCTTAGGCGATCTGTATGCCAACCTCGCCCACAAGCGGTACACTCACAGTGTCAACAAAAGCGAGGTAACTGAGACGCGTATGGCCCCTTCTCTAATTCTTGCCGCAAAAACGAGTAAGTAGTGTCCAATTATCGGATACGGTATCTCGTTCACAAATAAGAGGGTCAATCCATGAATGTATCGCGTCGTGGCTTATTCGCTGCATCTCCTGCTCTATTGTTAGCAGGTGCCCAAGAGCCTTCTCAGGCATCAACACCCAAACCTGCTCCGTTGCGCTTTACCTCTACATTTCGACCTGTCACTGAGGCAGAGAATGGCGCACTTCACCAACACCTGAAAATTCAACTCGGTGAGCCTGTGCATTCAGGCTGGTTTAAAGATCTGCACTTTGACTCCCTCGATGGCAACACGATCAACGCTACTCTACCCAACAACTTCTTATGTCAGTGGGTAGGCAGCCATTATCTCGATAATCTTGCGGCTGCGTGTCGGCATATTTTGGGTAATCGTATCTCGTCTATAGGTCTTGCTGAACGTCAGCATGTTCGGACTTTCGTGCCGCCTCAAGACTCAGCTTAGCCATTCGGGGTATCGGGCATACTTTGGGGTTTTAGGCATCGTTCGAGCTATCACACAGTTTGAATCGTGACCTACCCCTGCCCTCCCTGCATGACTGCCTTAGTGGATGCGAGCAAGGAAGAGCGTCATCTGTGATCATTAGATCTCATGATCTATCAATTTCAGAGTGGCTCACGAGTGGCTTGCAGAAACCATCGGGCCGGATCTAATGCCCCAATCTTTCTTAACTATTTGAAATCATTGGTGCCGGCTACCAGATTTGAACTGATGACCCCCTGATTACAAATCAGGTGCTCTACCAACTGAGCTAAGCCGGCTTATTGGGTTTGGCGCCTCTTAGGTGAGGCCGTGCGGCAGAAAACATCTGCTGCGGATCGGGCTTATAAACTGATTGCCCATTTTGTACCAGTCCACTCATTAAGAAATCAAACGGTTATCTGGAGTTTGGCCCTCAACGGGCTCTGCTGAGCGTCATCGGCTGGGCGACGTCTTTGGCCGTGCGTTTGGTGCGGCGAAAAGGTCGATGGTCTCGATTGTCCCGGTGGCATTCCAGGTGTGCGGTCCAAGGCACGTGCTGGCGGGGGCAAAGTTGAGGCGGCCGAGGGCCTGTTCTGAATAGTGCTCCGGGGTCAGGGCCTCAACCCGGCACCACGTGAGGCCATGGCCATAGCCGGTTGAACAGTCTTGAGCCGGTCGCCACAGTGCCCCGTCCTGCACCACGAGTGCCCCTGCCGGTCTGGCGGATCGTGCGTCGATTTTAACGGGATGATCGCTCAACGCGTGCCACGGGCCGCGCATCGTGTCTGCGGTGAAGACCTTGAGCGCACACCACGACGAACTTCTCAAGAAGTGTGTTGCCGCAAACAGCCACCAGCGTGCGCCATCGAAATGAAGCGTGGCATCATGCAAGGGTTCATCTATGAGGCGGGTATCGTGGACCCAGCGGTCGGGGAAGGGATCGGCCCGGTAGAGGTCAAGACCACCAGATGCCGAGGCTTCCGGCAGCATGAAAATGTCGCCCGCGTGTTCAAACACCTGCGGATAAGAGAGGTGGACGCCGGTTTCAAGAACAGGACGCGGTGTCGAGCAGTGCCCATCGGCATCGATGGTGAAGGCAGAGATCAGGCCACGCCCTGTCGCATAGGGGAATTCCTCGACGAATACATGGGTTAGACCGTCTTTATCGAGACCGAAGGGATCGGCGTAATAACGCGCATTGTCATTGTGAAGCCCGTGGAAATCCTTGACGTTAAGTGTGGTTGTGACGCCCGGTGTGAGCGGTCTACGCGGGCGCCATGCGACAGACCATTGCGGGGCAGATTTTGTCACGCGGCTTAAAATCGTGCGTGCTTTATCGCCCACACGACGGGCGAGGAACGTCGCTGTTCCCTGTAAGGCGCGGCCTTCGCGAAGCGTGCGCGCCGGTTCTGGTGGGGTGCATTGTGTTTGGTGAGGGGACCGTATTCCACGAGCATAGTCCGCAATGCGCGCGCCGATCAGTTCAATGGCACGCGCGTAAACGGCGTCTGCGCTATGACTGAGGATGTGCGGGGCCTCAAGCCCCGGAAGCGCGATCACTTGCGATGTGTGCACAGTTTGGTCATCCGGTGGCCCATCATACAGTCCAACCGTCGGTGCGCGTCGGTCGAGGAGGGCGAGCCACAGCGCATCTTCGTGCGGCTGATCATCGAAGACAAGGTTGAGAACCAGCGCGCCCGTGTCATCTTTCCCGGGACCTCCGATGTGCACGACGACATCAGGTTGTGCATCAGTCGGTGTCGTTTCCCCGCTCAAAACGTCAACAGGCGTTAAAAGTTGAGAGCCTGCCAGGGTAGCCCCTTTCATGGTCAGCATTTCGAGCGACAGCAGAAGATTGAGCGCGGTTGCAGTTGGCGTTTCATGATCGTTGAGCGCAATGCTGACGCTGTGGCCCCCGTCACGCGTGAGGTGCTCAATCAGCCAAAGGTGCCAATGTCTGAGGCGGGCGCGGGGAAGCTCAAGTCTGATGTGCATCTTTAGGCAAACCGCTCGCGGGCATAAAAAGGTGGGCCATGTCCTAGCACGAGGTCTCGCCCTAGGGACGGTTCAATCCATCAATACCCTAAAGAAAATCACCAGCACCAGATCAAACCGCCTTAAATCGGAATCGATTTTGGCGGATCATTTGATTTGCATAAAAGAGTTAGAGCAATCTGTGTCTTGTTAAACGCAGATTGCTCTATGCCATGTTCAGTGCCTTAACGATGACACCAAGAGACAACAGTTAACAGTCGCGGTGGGTCCCCAAATAGAATAAAGCATGGGACAAGGAATTTGGCCCATGGATACTCAGATCATGCACAGTGGGCGAAACCTCCCGCCCCATCTTAGCCCCCGTTGGACGCAACACTAAACTATGCTTATCCGGCAGACTTTGCTCTATATGCCCGCGCAGGTGCTGGGTCCGCTTGTGCAACTGGCGGCAATGGTGGTGTGGACTCACTTCCTGGCGCCAACAGAGATGGGCGTCTTCGCGCTGATTGTGGCGACCCAGGAGTTGATTTATTCGGTAACACTGTTTTGGTTTTCGTTGGCCACGGTGCGCTATCACGATCATGAGGGTAAATCTGAGGATCGCACACGGTTCTTAAATTCGGAAACAGCAACACTTGCTTTCTCCTCCATTGTGGCGAGCCTCGCTGTGCTCATTTTGCCGATGGCAATTGGCGAAACCTGGGATTTGTCCCTAATCGCCGTCACCATGCTCTACACCGTGACACGGGGCATGGTCGCACACTTGAGTGACCGGGCACGGACAGAACACGACACACTGTCGTATTCGTTGATGCAAATTTGTTGGCCGGTTCTGGGACTGGCCGCTGGATTGTTTTTTGTCGTCACCTATGAGGCAACAACAACCTGGGTTTTGGCAGGCTACGTCGTTGCTCAGCTTGCTGCCTTGGCGATTGCAGCAGCGCGTCTTGAGTTTGGATTTTCCGCACTGATGGCTGATCGCAGCGTGGCCGCTCAGGCGCTGCGCTATGGGTTACCTTTGGTCGTCGGCTGCATTCTAGTGTGGGTGGCGCAAAACAGTTTGCGATTTGTTGTTGAATGGCAGCAGGGAGCGGCGGCTGTCGGCCTGGTGACGGTCGGCTGGGGGCTTGGTCTGCGTGTATCCGCCTTTGCGTCGATGTTGGTAACGGCAGCGGCCTTTCCGCTGGCCGTCAAGCGCAGCCGCGAGTCGACGCTTGACGACGGCCAAGCCCAGCTTCAGCAAAACGGCATTTTGTTGTTAGCCGCACTCGCACCCGCCTGTGCAGGACTTTGGTTGGTCAGTGATGTATTTGTGGCGTTGACAGTGGCCGAGCCGTTCCAAAGAGTGACCGAGGCCGTGTTGCCATGGGCCATTTTGGCAGGCGCAGCGCGCAGTCTTAGGCTGCATTTCGGTGAACAGGTTTTCTTGTTGCGGGAGAGAACCATGGTGCCACTGGCGAATGATTTCATTGATGCGATTTTGGCGACTGCCGGAACAGTCATCGGGCTTAACGTGGGTGGAGTTGAAGGGGCGGTGATGGGCGGGGCGGCAGGTGCGCTTGTCTCAACCCTCGTCACCCTGGTCTGGGCCTGGGGCAGTCATTCATTTACCTTGCCTGTTTGGGATAGCTTGAAGATTGGGACTGCGACGGTTGTAATGGCGGTTAGTGTCTGGCTGTTGCCAGCAACGGCTTCGGCGGGCGCGTTGGCCGTGTCCATCGCAATAGGTGCCTTAATGTATGGAGGGGCGCTCGCACTCTTTTACCCCGAGTTGAGACAGGCTTTGTCAAAGACAGTACGCAGTGTTGGGGCGTCCTAAAAGCACAAGGATTGGGACGACCGTCAAGCCGCAAAGAAAACGAAAGATATTGAGCGACCAATATGAGTGAATCTGAAAAACCTTATCGTCTCGCCGTCATCCATACCTTTGACCCTCGCGGCGCCAAGGTCGGTGGCATTGAGACCTTTGTTCGCGATATGATTGCGTTCTTGCCGGATGATTTCTCATTTCTTATGGTCGGTGTTGACGCGATCGGCGACCTTGAATTGGGTAAGGTTTCGAAACAAACATTTCGCGGTATTGAATTCGATTTTCTTCCCGTCCTGCATTATTCTGACGATAGAGCCAACACAGCGGCGACTAATGTTGCCAATTCCGTGACCTTTCAATTTATGTCAGGGCTTTTCAAGAATCTGCCAACAGTGCGCCGGACTTTGAAAGAGATGCCAACAAGCGTTGATCTGCAACGGGTTGAATTTGCCCTTTTTGTGCGTGGCCTCGGGCTGCCGTTTGTGCAGATGCTGCATGGTGAGGGCGCGCCAAAGCTGCAGATGGATAGCATTCTCAAAAAATACCGCTACGTACACAACATCAATGAACGCGCGGCGATGGCCGCCTGCACCAAGTTCTTGTGCGTCAATCCGGTGATTACAGAACGCATGCAGCAGACCTATCCGCGCCATGCCGCCAAGATCGATACTCTGTCGACGTGGGTCGATACTAAGATGTTCGCACCAACACCGTTCACTGCCACCTCGCCCTTCAAGGTCGCATTTGCTGGTCGTCTCGATCTCTTTAAGGTGCCGTCCTTAATGTTTAAGACCATGACGCGTTTGAACGAGAAGCTGCCAGGCGGTGCAGAATTCCACTACATGGGCACTAGTGATCCAACCCGCTTTGAAGAATTCCAAGACATCAAAGACAGCGCGGTGTTGCATGGATTTAAAAACGCCGAGGGTGTCGCAGAGGTGTTGCGCTCGGTGCACGCCGGCATCCTGACCTCCGAATTTGAAGGCATGCCATTCTCAGTACTCGAGACTTTGGGATCGGGCCGCCCGGTGGCTGCAATTCATCTGCCGCAATTGGCTTGCGTTATCAAAGAAGGTGTCAGCGGCACGCTGGTTGCGCGTAGCGACAGTGCCGATGATATGGCAGAGCGCCTATCTAATGCCTTTGTAAAGGTGCACGACGCGATTGTTGCAGGCATGATTACGCCGGACGGTGTCGCCAATGAAATCTGCGATTTCAAGCCTGAAGTACAATTGGCCAAGTGCTATGAAAACCACCGCCAACTCCAGCGTGCACGGTTTTCAGAAACGCCGTGGATGAAGACTGGCACGGATGCTTAGATCATGTTCGAGCCAAAAGTGTGTGCGGTTTTACCAACACAAGCTTGCGCAGTGTTGGAGACTTTAATGCCAACATTGCCTAAAGGCATGTTGGATACACAAGCATGCGCAGTGTTGGATTGTTTTGCGCCAGGACACATGATCTAAAACAAAGGGTTAGATCGCGCCCACTGTGTCAATCTAAGATGAACATGGTCTAGGCGCAGACACTCTTTCCAGAGTGTTATTTCTTCTTGACCGCACGTCGCTCAGGCATTGCCCGTAGGGCATCGGCAATAGCATGCCACGCTGGTTTTTTTTGAAAGTTGCGATCATAAGGTAATGGGCGCGATGGACGCTTGTCTTTGCGTAAACCGTTTTTAAGCGCTGGGTCTGCCATCCAACTTGTGGCGTCTGACATTTGCCACAGCACAAGCGATGATACCTCTGGAACCGCAAGCACGTTTTTCAAGAAGCGCCCATAGAGATCCGCAACTTGTGCATCACGCTTTTTCACCTGTTCTGAAAAGGCACTGTCATTGACGTCAAGTTCGGTGATTTGCACGTCTAGGCCGAGATCAACGATGTCCTGGATGAAGGCTGTAAAGCGCGGAAAATCATATCGGCGTTCTGATTGCAGATGACATTGCAGGCCAATGCCATCGATAGGAACGCCCTTGTCAAGCTGGCGTTTTATGAGTGTGAGAAGACTTTTGCGGAACGTTGCGCCATTGTCATCGGCTGACTCTGTCTGTGCTTCATTGAGCAGGAGTTTGGCCTTCGGTTCTAACTCGCGGGCCAGCTTAAACGCCCGGCCGATATAGTCCTCGCCAAGGTGGGCGTAAAACGGCCCCTGTCTCAGATTGTCGGGATTTTTGTCCCATGGAGCAATCGGTTCATTGACAACATCCCAGGTCTCAGCCTTGCCCTGATAGCGTTCCAGGACGGTGAGGATGTGTGCATTCAACAGGTGATCAATTTCCACGCCACTCAATTGCTTGATCCAGTTGGGAAGATAATCATCCCAGATCAAAGTGTGACCGTGCACGCCAAGTCCGTTTTCAGAGGCAAAGGCAAAAAATCGGTCGGCTGGTGCAAACTCGAGGACGTGTGCGTCAGGGCGCAGGATTGGAATCTTGAGGCAAAGTTCAGATGTGATCAGCTGTGCATCGCGCTGATAGAGTTCAGCGTAGCGTTTGCCGTACGGGCGATCCAGTTCATGAACCGCAAAAGATGCGCCGAACGCCAATCCTTTTTGGGCTGCAAGTGCCGCCAGGTTTTCGCCGTCACCATCAGCACCGGCACCTGCTGCTTGCACAATACTTGCGCCTGCGAAAGGGGAAAGAGCAAGTGCTGCGGTGCCCGATGCTAATGTTGCGCGTCTCGTCAGCGTGGGTTTTGAGCGTTGGTTTGTCATGACCTAGCTCTCACCAATCCAATTGCCACCAAAAGACTCCGGCAGGCCCGTCATAAAAATAGTCTCGGCCTCGGCGGCGTCGCCTGCCGCGCGTGCATTCCAGCGCAGGGGATTGGCGTTGGCAGTTTTGCTCGTGGTTTGGCGCCAACCCGGGGCACGTATCAGGGTTGCAATTTGTTCAGCGCCACTCTCGGCATTTGAAAGATCAATAAAATGTCCGCTGTCACCAAGCACTTCTCGAAACACCGGTGCATCTGGCGCAAACACAGCAAGACCCGCGTATTGCGCCTCCAATAATGGCAGGCCAAGGCCCTCATCAAACGACGTGCACAGGTAGATATCGCTGTCTTCTAAAACCTGCTTCACATCCTCGCTGCTCAAATAGCCATGCACGATGACATGTGGGTGGTTGTTGATTGCTTTGCTGGCTTGACCCCATCCGGAGCGGCCAATGATATGCAACTCAACATCGGGGTGGCCCGAAGTCGCCAATGCATCGCGAATGTCAACCGCATGCGCGTAGTTTTTGCGCGGCTCTACTGTGCCGAGGCTGACGAGTTTGAGCGGGCGCGCATCGGACGCCCGTGATGCGCGGCCCTGATCGGTAAGATTGAACACGTTTTTGACGTTCGGTCGATAAAGCGCAATCACCGCATCATTGGCTGCAAAAGGCTTCAGTTCGGATGCCGTTTTTTGAGAATTGACATAGAAATATTTTAATCGCGAAACCGCAAAACGAAATGGGCCAGCCATATAGAGCTTTGCTTTTCGGCTGAGGTCATCTTTGCGTGTGATTAGAAACAGATCATGGACATACCAAATCACGCGATTGCGACTGAGAACAAACCAAGGTGCCGGTGGAAAGCCTGGGAAGATGAACTGCGCACGTGGATTAAATAGAGCCAACAGCGGCAGCCAAACCTGTTGCATGAAGATCATTGATAATGTGCCACTGGATCGAACCGGGCGCACATCGGCACCTTCGAAAGAAACCTTTTCAAAAAGTTCAATGGCAATGCGCTCGATGCCGGTGACGTGACGGCCAAGATGGGTCAAGTCGAGATAGACACGGCGTGAGGGTGTGGTTTTGTTGGTTGCGTTCATGGTACTTGAGCTTAATCCCCACTCTTCGTGCGAACATGGTTTGGCTGAGCCATGGGGCGGTCAAGAACCTCCGCAATTAATGCTTCATAAGCCGGGAATCGTTTTTCCATTGAAAACGTATCTGCGCGCTCGAAGCGTGGTGCTGGGTCACCGGGGTCGTCGAGGGTCGCGGCGAGCGCCGCGGCCATGCCATGGACATCGCCAACAGGAACGCGCGTGCCCAGATCAGGAGACGACAAAATATGTCGTGGCCCATCGGTGTCGGTTGCAACGACGGGAAGACCATGGGCAAGCGCCTCCACAATGACGTTGCCAAAGGACTCTGACCTTGACGATATTGCCAAACATTTTGCGCGTTCAAAATAGGGCCATGGTTCTGCAACGTAGCCTGCGAGCTTAACTTGGTTTTTCACTCCAAGAGAGTCTATCAATGCGTTGATGCTGGCTTCCTCAGGGCCTTTGCCAACAATAATCAGTTGCGCATTGTCTTGACCGAGATGAGCAAAGGCTTTGATCAGCGTCCGATAGTCTTTGTCAGAGGACAGGCGACCAACCGCAAGGATGATGGGCGCGCGGGCGTTGAGCGCCCCTTCAGTTGGCTGGCTGATGGAGGGTGGCAGTAGGACTGGGTTGGCAATGAATACCGTGCGCGCGCGCTTGGCGTGCCAAGTGTTGACGAGGTCTCGGCGCAGGGGTTCTGACACAGCCACCGTGCGCGCGCTGAGGCGGCTCGTAAGCGGGAGTGCGCGTGCTGTCGCGTAACTCAGTCGGCCACTCTTCCATTCGTTGTGACCGTGGAAGGTCTGAATAATTTTGGTGGGCGCGCGGCTTAAGAGGCGTGCTGCAATGAGCTTGAGATTTGAGCCCGCAATTGCTGACAATGCGACGTCCGGGCGCTGCTTTTTTAACAAGCGTGCAAGATTGCGGATCGCGTAGGTGTGACTGCGCCCCAAAATGGTGAGCGGAATATCTGTCGCAAGGACGTGACGGCTGTCTTCAGATGCAACATCCACTGCAAACGTTACGTCGTGACCGGCGCGATGAAACGCGGTTGCAAGTGCGGCCCACAATCGCTCTCCGCCGCCATCACCCAGGTTTGGAACATAAAAAAGGAGCTTGTTGGAAGCGTTTGTCACAAGGTTTTTGTCGCTCTTGGGCGCACGTTCAGAACCGGGCTTGGCCGGGACCAGGTCTCTATCGTCACGTGCTTTTAACATCAAGCGCCCTTAACACACCAAATCAATCGCCAGTTCAGGCGGCGGTGTTGCCAGACCAATTGCGCCGCGACAGTCCACCCACGTCGCGCACAATGACGTCCGTCAACACAAGTGCACATGAGGCGTAGCGCGGACCAAGTCTCATTGGGTTGGTCATGAGGCGCCAACTCCATTCCAAACCGTGATCTTGTAGAAATTTTGGGGCCCGCACTTGTTCGCCAGCGAGGAAATCGAGGGCCGCTCCAATCGAAACAAATCCAACATTGAGACCTTTTTCAACGGCGCGTGCAGCGAGCACTTCTTGCTTAGGTGCACCAAGGGCAAGAAAACAAAGGCGCGCGCCGGAGGTTGCGATCGCCTCAAGAGCCGCGTCAGCCTCGGCACTTTCAGGGTCAAAACCTTTTGGCGGTGCGTAGGTGCCTGCAATATCAAGTGCATTGTCGCTATGTGACGCGAGGTAGGTCCCCGCCTTGCCAAGCACCTCGTTTGTTGTACCGAAGAGATAGATTGGCAGTCCTTCGCGGGCGGCAGCTTGTGCCAAAGGGACAACAAGATCAGCACCCGTCGTGCGGCGAACGGATTTGTTAGACTGCCTGGCAAGCCAAGCAATGGGTGCACCATCAGCGGTGACGAAGCGGGCGAGGCGGTAGGCTTTCCGAAAAGATTGGCTATGTCTTAGCTTGACCAAGTGATCAACGTTGAGGGTAACAACGGAAAAACTCTCAGCTCTTTTGGCTGCGCCAACAATCTCTGAGATGGCACTATCGAGTGTCGCAATATTAATCGGCCAGCCGTCAACTTTGGCGAGCGGCGTTGGCGTTGAGCAGGAGGGGTGGGTCATCATGAACTCGGATACAACTTTTGTCTTTTAGTGTCTTTTCGGGCCGGCACCTGGATCCATCGTTACAATGGTTCCAAGAAGGTTGTCGGCAGATGCCGTCAGTAGGTGTTCGGTATGTTTCAATTCATTTTGATCTGTCATGCCAGAGCGGGCGACCACAATTACATCATCTGCCGCCGACAGGAGGCTCAGTGCGGTGGCGTCCTCCAATAATGCGCCTGCATCAATCAGCACCATATCATAGTCTGCGCCAAGCTTGCGAACACCTTCAATGAGACGTCGACGCTGCTGCGTCTTCAGCGTTCTAAGGTCAGCCAGTGCAATTGGCAACACCGCAAGGCCAGAGTTGGCATCAACAGCGATTAGTGCCTCAAGTTGGTTCTTGTCATCCAACATCACGCGTTGATTTGATTGCCGGGTGCCTCCAAAAACGCGTGACAGTTCAGGATCGGCTGAGGCGGCATCGACAAGTAGAACACGTTCTCCTGCAAGTGCTGCAGCATAGCCAAGGGCGAGCACAGTCGACGTGGTGCCCGCGTTGGAGCTTGGCGATACAAATAACAAGGTGCGCGCGCTGCCTGGAACGATATCGGCAAGCAAGCGATTGAGAAGTTGCAATATTGACTGGCGAAACGCGTTTGTATTTCGATTTTGGCGATCAGACAGGGCCAGCATGACATCCGACAGCCCAACAAAGGACGACAGATCCAGTACGTCACGCGCTTTGCCGATCAATGTACCACCTTGTGTCGTGATCGCCTTGAGCTTTGGCAACGATGCAATCGTTGGCAATGTAGTCTGTGTTGTATGCGTGGCATGATCACCAATTGAGGTATCAAAATGATCGCGCGTTAAGGCCGAGGCGATACCAAGGCCAAGGCCGCCAAGGCCGGCAAGGGCCAGTACCAGCAATGGGCGTGGCCAACTTGGAAACGATGGCACGCCTGCGTGCGAAACGATGCGTGCGTTGGAGGCTGATAGGTTTTGTTGTTCCAGGGTTTCCTTGGCCCGCACCAAGAAAGCATTGAGCAAGTCGCGGCTGGCATTTACTTCGCGTTCAAACTCGCGCAGTTTGATTTGCGCCGTGTTTGAGCGGGCAACCAGCGCCTTTGCCTTCTCAAGTGCTTGCAAAACTTCCACCTCACGCTTAGCTGCGATTTCTGCTTCCGATTTTGAGGCCGACACGATGCGTCCTAGCTCTTGCTTGATCTGGTTGCGGATCTCGCGTTGTTGCGAGCGAATGTCGATCATAATCGGGTGGCGCGATTGGAATTGAGCACCCAACGAGGCGGCACGGCGGGAGACCTGGGCGGACTGCTCGCGCAGCTTCTGGATTAAGCTAGACTTGACGGCGGCAGGCAAGGTGTCCGGATTTCCGCCCGCCTTCAAAATCTCTTTGACTTCTGATCTACGAGCGCGCGCTTCAGCTGCAACTGCGCGTGCTGTCGCCAATTCTGTGTTGAGCTTACCAAGTTGTTGCTCAGCGACAACGCCCCCCTCCGAGGTGACAATTTTGTTGGCCTTTTTGAACTCATCAGCGCGTGTTTCCGCCCGGTGGA
>JAVJHY011566637.1:23315-34584 GCA_035593235.1 Phascolosoma agassizii | reverse complement strand
AGCACCCGCTTGATCTGCTTTGGCTTTGGTTTGTTCTGCGATATAGGCTTCCGCGATCGCAGTCGAAAGACGCGCTGCTTTAACAGGCGTATTTGAGGCCACCTCGACTTCAAGAATATATGTCTTTTGAGCGCGATGGATCTTCATGGCGCGAGACAAGCGTTCAATGGCGTAGGCATGCGCTTCAGGTGTCGGTCTTTTACCCCTGATCAGGTTCTTGACCTGCCCTAAAAGTCCGCTGCTTTGGTAGAATTTGAATGCCGGATCATTAGTCAGGTCTTGTTCGTCAACGACACGACTGAGCACAGCATCAGAAGATAGTATAGGCACCTGGCTTTCAACCAGCGCCAAATCGGATGTAAGTCCGCCCTGTGTGATCTCGTCGGTAACGATTTTACGTGAGCGCGGATCGACAAGGATCGTCGTGCTGGCGGAATAGGTTGATGGAGTGAGCGAGAGATAAACCATACTCGCCAATAGTGATGCCAAGCTCAACAATATAATCGGCAGTGCACTGCGTTTCAGGATGTTGAAGAAACCAGCAAAATCGGTGTCATAGGAATTGGGTTCAGGTGTTGTGCTTGCGCCCACGGCTGAATAACGTGCTGCGCCCGTTTCCATGCGCTCAGGAGCAGGGCCTTGAATGCGCGCGCGTCTTTGCCGTTCGTAGGATTGTACCATTTTGGCTTCTATTGGCGTTTCAAATTGCAGCGATGCTGGTTCAAATTGGGCGTATTGTGCCGGAGCCTATGAAGACCCAAGCTTACATAAGGGGCTTTGCCGCAAACGCTGTGCCAGCCTCGACCATGGTCAGGATAGGTCGAGCTGAAAACCCGTACATTCTGAATTTTGGCAATAATTGGTTGATCCACCTGCAAAATTGGTTGTCAGCAGGGTCTAACCACGTCTCTGCGGCAGCGTTGAGACTAGGTCCACTTACGCCGCAGTGTTAGGGGACCAATTGGCCAATTAACCGGCCGTCAATTATTTGCCATTGGCTTCCTATCAAAGGTGTTAAGTCCCTTTGAACATAGTCAGACGTAACAGGCGATAGGGCGGCCGATGCTTCGACTTGGAGATGTTGGGCGCTGTAAAGGATAAACGCACGTCGGATGCGTTTCGAGTTTTGTGTTTTGAAAAGTGGTGTGACGGTGGCTACCAGACTAGATGTTGCTCATGACAAGTCGGCGCGGGGACGGTGGCGGCTTGGTCGCATTGGTTTTGTCGCTGCGGCACTTGTAACAGAGCTGTTGGCTATCGTCGGGCTTTCTTTGCTGACAGGTGCGATTTACCACGTTTATGCGTATGGCAGCGTTGGCATGCTCGACCTGTACGCCCGCCTCGGTTTTCTCGCGGCGCTCTTATACACACTGCCGTTCTTGTTTCGCAATGAATACCAATTCAATGATTACCTTGAGCAACGCAAATCTCTCGGCCGGGTGATCTGGATCTGGGGGTTCACATTCACCTGCCTCGCCGTCATTGGCTTTATGACCAAGACCACTGAAGCTTATTCTCGTGGCTGGGTTGCAACCTTCTTTGTCTTGGGCCCGCTCGTATTGATGCTGGTTTCCAGTTTTATCCGGGGCGTGTTGAAACGCCTGATTGATGTGGGTCGTGTCGAGCCGCGCCGTTTGATGTTGGTTGGAGACAGTACTGAGCTGGAACGCTTTGAACAGCAGTTGCAAGGCAACGCCAGTGCTGTGCGTGTTGTCGCTACTGTTGCGCTGCCCTATCGCGGCATGAGCGAAGATGACACCGAAACTCTGACAGAACTGCAAGACAGTTTTGATGATGCAGTGGCGCGCGCACGCCTGATGCGCGTCGATGACGTAATTGTGTTTTCGGAGTGGTCCAATCGGGCTTTTGCTGAACGCGCCGTTGCCGCCTTCAGTGTTTTGCCCGCCGCCCTACATTTGGGTGCCAGTGATTTGATTGGTAAGTTTCGCAAAGCTCAGGTTTGGCGCTTTGCGGACATGACAACGGTGTCGCTTACGGTGCCGCCTTTGACTGCGGCAGAAGCCTTTGTCAAACGGGCGCTTGATCTTGTTGTGACGTTGATCGCGCTGTTATTATTGGCACCGATTATATTGGTCATTGCGGCGCTGATCCGGTTGGATAGCGTTGGTCCGATTTTGTTCCGCCAACGCAGGCGCGGCTTTAACCATCAGGAATTCAAGATTTTGAAATTCCGCACCATGACCACATTGGACGACGGCGAGACCATTGTTCAAGCGCGCACGGGTGATGACCGGGTGACACGCGTTGGCCGCTTTCTAAGGCGTTGGAACCTCGATGAGCTACCGCAACTGATCAACGTCTTGAAAGGCGAGATGAGCTTGGTTGGCCCACGCCCGCATGCGGTTGCACATGATAAGCTCTATGAAAAGCGCCTCGACACCTATGCACGGCGGCTCAATATGCGCCCCGGCATTACAGGTTGGGCGCAGGTGCATGGATATCGAGGTGCAACGGAAACGGACGGCGCCATGCAGCACCGCCTCGATCACGACCTTTATTACATCGATAACTGGTCGATCATGTTAGATATTAGAATTATCTTGAAGACTATCGTTTCTGGACTTGTTAACAAAAACGCGTATTAGGATCACTTGGCATTATGAAGACTCTGGTTATATTGGCGCTTGTAGTGAATTGTGTATCTTGCGTTGGGCAGCACATGCAAACTGCCAAACAAGATGGTGACATCGAAATCACCGATATTAACGTTGAACTACTTTTGCGCGAACGTGCCTCTGCGCCTAAGTCGACGCCGGTTGTGCGTTCAGCTCCAATTGATACCTATCGTTACAAAGTTGGTCCGCGGGATGTGCTCAGCATTACGGTATGGGATCACCCTGAGTTGACAATTCCCGCTGGCGAATTTCGAAGCGTGGAGGCCGCTGGACATCTGGTTGCAGAAGATGGATCTATTTTTTATCCGGAGGTTGGCGAGCTATCTGTCCAAGGAAAAACCGTTGGTGAGATTCGTTTGCAGTTGACCGAGGCGTTGTCTGCCAAGATCAAAAATCCTCAATTGGACGTTCGTGTTGCAGCGTTTCGAAGCAAGAGAGTGTATCTCACCGGTGAAGTTATAGGGCCCGGATTGCAACCGATTACGGATGTACCAATCACCGTCCTGGATGCGATTAATCAAGCTGGTGGCGTCACCAGCGACGCTGATATGCCGAACGTGACGGTGAGTCGAAATGGTGAATCAATTGGGGTTAACCTGCTAAACATTTATGAAAACGGGGACCTTTCACAAAATCTTCTTTTGCTCAATGGGGACGTAGTATACGTTCCAAATCGCGAACACCAGAAAGTGTTTGTGTTGGGCGAAGTAAACCATCCGTCTGCGATCCGTATGCGGGTGGGGGGTAGAATGTCTCTTTCCGAAGCGTTGGTCGAAGCAGGGAGCATTAATCCGATCTCCGCTAGTGCTGGACAGATATTTGTCATCAGAGGGAGCTTGCAGGCACCCAGTGTTTACCATCTCGATGCGTCTTCTCCTGACGCACTACTGTTGGGTGAGAGTTTTGAGCTCAAGCCGCGAGACGTCATATATGTCGAAACATCAGGCCTAGCTCGCTGGAGTCGAGTTATTGCACAGATACTGCCCACTGCGCAGCTACTTCGCCAGTCCTCTGCAACTGATTTTCCGTTGCTTCAAGGGCGTGGAGACCCCAACTAAGTCGTTTCCATGGGCGTTACTTATCCTAAATCTAAGCGATCCGTGGTTAAACTTGTTCGGCGTGTTGTTCCAACTCGATTAGTGCGCATCGCGCAGCATCTTTGGTGGCAACACCTCGCGAAACAGTCGAAAAAACCAGATAGTGTCCATGCGCTGTTGGATTGCCAAATCGCCTACAACCAATACGGGGTATATTGTGTTCCTTTAGACTCAGACATCCGCCCCGCAGCGGCCCGGGTCTTGTCTGGCGTTGTCTGGGAACCCGAGACGATCAAGCTAGTCTGCGATAACACAATCAATGGCGACATTATTCACGCTGGGACCTACTTTGGTGACTTTTTGCCTGCATTTTCCCACGCGTGTAGTGGGGGTGCTAAAGTTTGGGCATTTGAGCCAAACTGGCGCAGTTATCGATGTGCTCATATGACAGTCGAACTGAATTTACTAAGAAATATCGAACTTGGTCATTTGGGGCTTGGTGAGTGTTGCGAACGTTTGCCAATTGAAACGACAGATGGGTTTGGCAATCAACTGGGTGGCTCCAGCAGGATCGTACAGCGCGCATCGTCGGATCCCGAAAAGTTTGTCGAGGTCAAACCCATCGACGAATTGATACCAAGCGACCGGCAAATCGATGTGATTCAACTTGATGTTGAAGGGTTCGAGACACGCGCGCTTGCTGGCGCCCTGAAGACGATTCAACGATGCCGCCCTCTCATAGTGTTAGAAACACTTCCATCCAAGGACTGGATTGCTCGCAACTTATGCGGACTTGGCTACTCCGTTGCAGAGAAGGTAAATGCTAACACGGTTCTCAGAGCAAACTGACGCCAGTCCGGTGCGTGCCCCACATCCGTTCGCTGCGGCAACTTCTGTTTGGCTAATTTTCGGTGTGTTTTTTCTCAGACTTGAGTTCATACTGTTATCTGGGCTGGTGGTTGGGTTGCTTGCAGCGTTCGCTTCAATGCTTGTTGGTACGCAAGTGCGAATTGATCGAGTTGCAGTTTTGGTCGGAGCGAACTTCGTCTACTGGTTGTTGAGCGCATTTTTAGTCGGCGCAATTGATTTTTCGGACCTGTTATCACCCGGGTTTTACGAAAAGGAAGGAAGAATTTTTTTGTACTACGTTCCGTTGATTGTGTTCTCGGTTTTGTCGGCATCGAGGGATAACCTTGCATTGATCGCGAAAGCAGCTCGTTGGATCGGTGTTTTTGTGATGCTGCTATATCTGATTTGGCAGGTAACGGGTAGTCCCTATTTGTCTAGGGGGACTGAGAACGTGTTCTTCGGGTTTGCCACATCACACACGGGTGCCGGAACATTCTTTGGTGTTTTGTGTGCTTTTTTGTTGATTTATGGAATTGATTCGAAACATAGAATGGCTACGTTGGTTGGGGTTTCATTGTTGGTCCCGGTAATGGCTTCTGCGTCCCGGCAAGCAATTCTTAGTTTATTGATTGTCGGTCTGTGGTATGTCGTCAAAACTCGCCGAATACGTTGGATGGCAGCGGGTGGAATTTTTTTCCTGTTGGCCCTTGCCTCGCTGCCTCTGGTCGCACCCCATACATACGAGCGCACTATAGGACTTTTTTCACGCGATACGATTGAAAACATTGAGTTAACGGTCAAGGAAACGACCTGGCAACCTGGATACGAACGTGACTATGAAGGGAGACAACACAATGTGCTCTCACGTGTGTTGTTTTATGTATATGCGTGGAAGCGCGCTCAGCAAAGCCCTCTTGTAGGGATTGGTTACGGGCGGTACAGCGATTTTGATCTCCAATTGAGCGGTATTGAGGGGGTTGTGTTCCTGGCGGTGGGTGGAAAAAAACAAGTCGATGGGGCAGCCATGCATGCGCACAATTCCTATTTGCATATTTTGGCGGAGACAGGGGTGATAGGGCTCGCGCTAATGTTGGTTCTGTGGAGAGCACTGTACAAGCGTATGGCATATCTTGCACAGACAGATGATAGATATGTCCAAGCGTATGCGAAGGCTTCTATGGGCTTGATAATTTATGCACTTGCGGGAGCGATGGTTGGGCATGGCTTGGCCGCACCGTCAATGGGGATACCTATTTTGACCTTTGTAGGACTAGGCTTGTCGGTTCAACGACATGCGCTAGAGGTTTTGGGTCAAAGCCGCGTAAATCGCCGAATCGCTAATGAAACTAACTCGCTGGTGAACCTGGAGGTGCCGTGAAAAATACTGCTCAAGTGGTGGCTCTAATTGTATTGCTTGGTGTTCCCTTAGCCGGGGTGTCGGCTCGGGAGCAATATTCGTGGAAGGCGTACTTCGGGGCTCAAAACAAGCAAACAAGTTGGGCATCCATAACTCGGGGAGTGGGCCGAGGTAAGACTGGCACCAACCTTATGCACGATATGCAGAATTGGCCGGTAGTCTCTGCGGAGAAACTAAGCGTGCTAATCGATGAATTGGCGGGCGCCCATTCTGACCGGCTTATCGTTCCTGTCGGTGGTTTGATGTCCGCGCGAAAGCTCAATGAATTTGTCGGCTTTATGGCAATGATTGAAGCCGATGGAGCAGCTGCCTGGAAACAATTGGTCTACGAACAGGCATTACAAACTGGATTGCGTACCAACAAGCACATAGCATGGCAGGTCGGAAATGAAATCAACAGCATTGCATATTCTGAGGCTATGACTAATTGGCTAAATCTACCAGGTGTTCCCAACTTCGATGACCACCGCACGATAGCGCCCTTTGTTGAGTATTATTTAGCGCCAACGATTGAAGCGTTGCAAGAAGCAAAGAATGAATTGGCAAACCAGAATGTCGGTATGACAGTCGTGCTTGGGCCAATCGCTGGTGGCTGGCGAACATCATCTCAAGCCTGGCTAGAGGCGTTGCTGAGTTATCGTGTTCAAGGACAGTTTTCGGCTGAGTTATCAAACGTTAAGGTGTCTATGCGAATAGACAAGCTTGCGCAGCATTACTTTCTTTCAAAGGGAAATAGCAGTTGGCACCGCCGTCTAAATGTCGCGTGGGGTCGCCAGATTGAAGGTACTCCGATCACTGGATTTTGGCACACTGAAGAACTTGGCAAGCGTCGAGCGCGGCGTGGGTTGGGTTCTACGACTGCTCTCAAAGTGTTTTCGAGGTGTCTTAGATGGAGTCTGGGCAGAAATCTGACTCCAGATGAGTTCTTATGCAACTTTTGGGGTTGGCAGATTGACGATGGCAATAACAATTCTGCGGACGTCGCGATGTCAACTCTGTCAGAATTGCTCCCCGATGTTCCGTTAGGGAATGTGTCTGAAGCGACACAAATCATTGGAGGTTCGCTGAACTTAGAGTCAGCGAGCTTTTACGCGCATCAAGATGGCACACAATTGTTAACAATGTATTCTGATCGAGATACTTCCTGGCTAATGCCGAGTCGCGTGAGGTTTGGCCCGGTTTCTCTTGGCGAGGTTTCAACCACAATCGTTGTTTTTACTGCCGAAGGAGTCGAGCCCTTCGAAGGCGAAGCGAAATGGTTGGCGGCCGAGAATCTTTATGATCTGGATTTGGCGAAACTCCCGACCAGCCTAACAGGCGCCGTGGTGATAGCGATCAAGCCGAAGGATTGAGTGCTTTGTCGACTACGAGCTTTACATTGGTTTGAAACCTAGACTTTGTGAATTTCGCTGCGTGGTCTGATATTTCTTGTGATGAAAACTCGACACCGTTTTTTTCGAAATCAGCTATTGCGTCATTGATTGCGTCGACGGATTGTTCTGAAAAGTAAACGGCGGATTTGTGTTCAATAGTAGAGTCCAAAATCCCACCTTGACCAAACGCAATTATTGGTGCGCCGGTGGCCATCGCCTCCACCGGAACGATGCCGAAATCTTCTAGCCCGGGAAAAATTAGGGCACGGCAATTCCCATAAGCCTCGACCAGTTGGTTCTGAGGGGCCCGCCCAAGGAACTCAATGTTTGGGTGATTGAATCCGGTGAGGCGACTAAGCAGTTCGCCATCGCCAATGACCTTTAATTGTCTACCCGCCCGTGCAAATGCATCTACTGCAAGGTCTGCCTTCTTGTACGCAACGAGCTCGCCAACTAACAAATAGAAATCGCCTTGCCTGTGTGGGTTGAGTGGAAATTCGCCGATGTCTACAGGAGGTGTCACTATATCCGACGGCCTGCGATAGTATTTTGTAATCCTGCTTGCCACAAAACTTGAGTTGGCGATAAATGTATCGACGCGGGCTGCGCTCGCTAGGTCCCAGAGCCTAAGGTAGTGGAAGAAAACTCGGGCACCTTGCCGTTTGAGCCATCCAGAGCCTTTTAAGTAGTCGTGATACATGTCCCATACATACCGCATAGGTGAGTGGCAGTAACATACGTGGGTGGTTCGGGGGCCGGTGATCACACCTTTTGCGGGACCGGATTCACTGCTAATAACTAGATCGTAGTCATTTAGATCAAGCTGTTCCAACGCGAGAGGCATGAGTGGCAAATAGAACTGATAGAAGCGTTTCGCTAGGGGAAGTTTCGATATAAATGTTTGTCGAATATTGTGTTGTTGAATGACCGGTGAGTTCAGTTTTGTGGGGTCGTAAACATGAGTGTAAATATCTGCCTCGGGATACATCTCACACAAAGCTTCCAGGACCTTCTCGCCGCCTCTGTAATTCGTCAACCAATAGTGGACTATAGCTACCTTCATCTTTTATTTCTTCCAACCAGTTAGATCGACGTTGATGAGTTTCTCGAGTTGATCAATATCATTGTAGAATTCTTTGCAAAGCCCAAGGCGTGTGTTGGCATTCATTTGGGGCATACTGTTGCGGTCGTAAGGCTTGTAAAAGTAATTCGCGAATGAACTGTTTTTGAGGGTTCCAACGTGGTTTGGGAATCCAAGATCTCGAAGCCGATTAGCTGTCCATTTGCCGAGCCTTGCGATTGAATTTGATCGGGCCTGACTAGCGGGTCGAATAGTCTCGTGAAGTGAAATATCAGTAGTATCCGTATCGATGTTGAGAAAACTAAGGAGTTTTTCTGCAAAGAGTTCTGGGTTTGTCGTAAGGTCGTCGAATAGTAGGATCTGTAATTGCTCTCTCTTAAACAGCTGAACGTATTTTTTTAGATGAGCGTAATAATGACTGTTCGAAATCAATTCGGGGAATGCTGTGAGTGCTTCTTCGAAACTGAGCGTTGTGGCACCGTTGCGTTTTAGGTATAGGTAATGCGAAAAGCATCGTTCTGCTGGGTGACGTAGTGATGTTATGAGTTTCACGTCTGGAAGGGACTGAGCTATACGATTTGCCGCTTTGTGCGAGAACAGATAGTCGTGTGACAGTTCTCCCACGGCTTTCGCATTAAGCGGGCAGTCCTCAAAGAAGTTCTGGTACCAGTCCAGCCCTTTGTCGTAGTATCGATCGAAAAAGTAAATATCCTTGAAACTTGGAACGTAACACTCATGATGTTGCTGCAGCACATAGTGAATCCATGAAGAGCCGCTCTTGTCGGGTCCTATGAACAAAAAGTCTGGGAGGCGTGCGGGACTAGCCAAGATCAGTAGCCATAACGCCGCATCGTTGAGCCGCATAATGCTTCGGTGAGCACCCGTCGATTAGTGGGCAGTTCAAGTTGCCACGAAATGTCGGGTGTAATAATGGTTTCGCCGGCCTTAAATCTTGAAGGGTTTCCAGAGAAGGCGTGATTCGTACAAAGGTCGATCCGATTTCCGTCTCGTATGGGAACGTGACTTTTGACGCCGGGAAGCTTTTGCAGAATTCTATCGGTGATGCCAATCGGATTCTCGGCGAAGTCTTCGTAGCGAATGAAAGTTGAATCGCCACTGTCGTGAGCTACCCTCTCGGAAAGATTGTTTACAATGACCCATTGAAGTGCAGACTTGATCGCGCCATGTTGAACCGTCTGAGCGTTTTGGCCGAGATCTGGCTGGTGCTTTTTGCGGTACCAAGAATATGAGACTGCGCGGGGATCACGCACCAAATGGATCAGGTGAAGATCGATCGAAGGGACTTTGCTGAGGAAATATGCGTATACAGGGTTTTTTGAGGAATCGACGATATATTGACAATCTCCTGCTTTTTGGACGGCCTCGTATATGCGTGAGAGGAGCTCAACATAGTCTTGGCTCTCTGCTGATTGGGTGATTTTACCTCGAAGTAAGAGTTGGGGTGCACATAGCCACGGTTGAAGAATGTTTCGTTCCAATCGTGCTAACTGGTTTGATGATCTGCGTTCTAAACCATCGGTGGACATAGAAGCGACCTCTTTCCAAATGGGATGCTCCTGAAACCGAATACCATTGCCACATATTCGATTCTCAACGAGCCCGCGGCGACAGAAATAGCGTAATTCACCAGCCGAGAAAAACCCCGGCAATTGGCCGATTAAATTGTCGAGAATTGTACTGCCGCTTCGACCCCAACCGACAATATAGAGTACTTTAACTTTGTTCATTTGCGCAGGTGCCACGCATTTCTTGGAGGTAATTGGAAGGATTCTGGGTCATATTGGGACAACCCACTCTCGGTAATTTCCAGAATGCGTTTGCGATCAGCTGGGTTGATCATCCGGTGCCTAGATAGAGAGATTTCCGCACTATTGCGATTAAAGTCTTGAACACGACCAAACTTGGGTTCGGTTGAATTTCTGGTGCTAGTTTGTGAGGTGATCTTTGCTTGAACAGCTGGTGTCCATTTAAGTCCTAGTGTCCTGAAGAGTGTCGCAAACGATGTTTGCGGATCAGAGCTGATGTCCTCATGTCGTACTATTACCCAGTCTGAGTGTTTTTGGGCTTGGCGTAAAAGTACTTTGTACAAGAGGCGCCAGTAGATTGCGTTAGAGACAATAGGGTCGGCGTTTCCGTTTGGCGGAAGGAGCGTCTCATCGCTCAGGTAGTCAGCCATCAACTTAGGTTGATTGGTAAAATCTGATACATCGAGTCGCCATCCAAGGCGCGTAACGCTCGCGACGAATGCAACGGGATGGCGCAATATGATCACCGGCGTAACCTGATAATGTCGGTGCAAGTACGCAGCCATTGGTGCGCCGATTGGATCCTTGATTATCGCTGTGTTCGAGAATGGATTTAGCTTTGCAATTCGATAGTAAAATGGTCCCCGCGAGCCTGTGATTGTCTTGATTGCCTTACGCAAAGAAGAGTCGTTAGGAAAGTAGCCCGTCTTAAGTTGCGCAGAATATTGAAATAACGACTCTATTTCGAGGTGATCTGATGGTGATTCATTCGGCCTCAAATATTGGCATCGTTGAGAAACACAAGGCAGACCACAATCAGGATTGAATGGCTCGTGGATGTAGTCGGTGCGTGCAGAATGCGCAAGAATCTTTCCGACAAACGTCGTTCCTGACCTGGGTGCGCCAGTAACGAAAACCCATTTGTTCACCGTCTTCATTTTCAAGCAGCCCGTACAAGGAGGTTTGCTGATATCGGCTGTATGACGAAGCCGAGTTTGCGCCATACGAGATAGGCAGCTGATAAATTTTGAATTGCCATCACCGTCGCAACCGAAATGGCGGCTCCCTCAAGTCCGTACCTAGGCACCAGCAGAGCGAGGAAGGTTATTC
>JAVJHY011566637.1:0-23305 GCA_035593235.1 Phascolosoma agassizii | reverse complement strand
GGTTATTCCGATGAACAGTGTCACCGTCATGGCGTGTTGAAGTGATCGTTCCTGCCCGGTCATCATCAGCATGAACGAAACAGGGCCAGTTGCGACGTTTACGAGCTGCCCAACAGCTAGTATCCGCAACACTGGCGTGCCTTGTTCGACGAAATCAGGACCAAAGACTCCCATGATGAATTCCGCATACAGGTAGACCACTACGAATACTGGTGTGGTTGTGGCAATCATAATCCGGGATGCGTTAGTAGCCGCGGCGCGCAACTTGCTAGGTTCGCTGCGGGTGTGGGTCGCTGCAAACAAGGGAGCAATCACCGCATTCACCGCAACTAGAAGTACCGCCAAACTGAGAGATACACGCATTGCTGTACCAAAGACGCCCACTTCAGGAGTCGTCGCCCAAATCGCCAGGAAGAGCGTAGCTGCCCAACCTACTGCTAGTCTGCTGCTTCGAACCCACAACATGGGCACGCCCGAGGACAATAGGTTAAGTGAGTTAAGGTCAAGGTGGGCGGACTCGTCAGATTCTGGTGCCAGTCGTGTCCACAGTAGACGGATCGCAATACTCGAAGCGAGTGCTGCGATTACATACCCGATGATCACATCACCAGTTGTGGCGGCGAAAGTTAGCGCAATAAGTACGGCAACAGGAACGGTAGCCGAAAAGAAAATCTGCGAGGCAACGATCTTTCCGATACCTTTTAGCGCCTCCGTGTATAGCAGCAGCCATGTGAGCGGGAGGATCGCGAAGCTCATAATCTGTATAGGCGAAATGAGATCTGGCTTGTTTAACCAACCCAAAGCGTATGGAGCGATCAAGAAAATTATGGCAGATAATATGAACCCTACGGTTGAAGATAGCTGAACGGCGCGGCTAACGATCGGTCTTACGTGTGTATTTCGAGACGTTGCCATGGCTGACGCGGTCAATCGCACAATCACGTTTTCTAGCCCAATACGGGCTAACACCGAGGCCATTGTGGTGGTCATTAGTGCTATAACGAATATTCCAGTTTGGTGTACCCCCAATAGCTTTGCAATTGCCACGTGCATACCAAATTCTAAGCCCGCACCACCGATACGTACGATCAGGACTTTGACTGTACTATTGAATAACGACATTAGGCCCATAGCGTTAGCCCATAATCTGCACGGCACCGTCAAAGGTAAAATCGCAGAGTTCGAGGTCCCTGCCCACCTGCCGCAATGCGATTGAGTTTTCAATATATTGCGGGGCGACAAGAAGAGTACTGTCCACTACGCTTGATATTGCCGCGATCTCTAACGATGTTGTTACGGGAGGTGCAACGATAATTATGTGATCGTTTTTCTGACTGAGGTTGCTGATCAACGTACTAAACGCATCTCTTAGTAGGGAAGGGGAAGTATGTGCCCCGGTAGATGCTCCATTTGGGAGCAGTTTCATTTTGTATACTGGGTGGCGATTGAGAATCACAGTGCTTAGCAAGTCACTGTCGGCGCGCAACAGGTCAGCAAGGTTGATAGACTGCTCAATCATTTCGCCACCAAGGTGTCCATTGTCTAGATCCGCATCGATTAAGACGACGTCGCGACCGGAATGGGCGAGGATCGAAGCCAGGCGAATCGCGAGAGAGTAAGTGGCGGCCTGTGCATCGATTGATGAAAAAGCGATGACCCGCATATTTGATTTGTAGTCTAACCCCAACATGACTGCAAGCTTGCGGGCGGTCTTCATCCCGTCGGTGTCCATCGCCAACTCCAACAACGTTTGGTCGGTTTCAGCCTGTTTGGGAACATAGCCTCGAATTGGAATTGCCAGTGCTTCGCAGGGTTGGCATCTGCGTTTTCGCTTCGCGTTGGCGTGATAGGCCATGAAGACCATGGCGTAGCCAACTGTTAGACCAACGAACAATGCTAGTCCGATTAGCGGAGCCAGTTTTGGCGCGATAGGTTCTTCGGGTGGGACGGCATCGTCAATGATTTTGATTTGATCGGTCTGCTGGGATCCGGCGAGTTGAAGTTCCTGAACTCTAGTTTGTAGAAATGACTTTAGCTGATTGGCTGCTTCGAGTTCTCGACTCAATCGTAAGACGGTTTGTTGCTGATCTGGGAACTTTTGTGCTTTCCTGTCGAGAGCCCTAACTTGTGACCTGATCAGTCTTAGTTGGTCATCAATTGCTACAATTCGCACATGCTGCTCCGTGAACTTCTGAGCGAGTTCTTCCTTTCGTTGGAGAAGTATTGATCGCTGTGCTTCCAGTGCCGTGATCTGTTCTAGCGCCTCCTGGGTCTCTTTAGATAGGTCGATGGCGCCTGTTTTCTCTCGAAACTCATTGAGTGCTAATTCAGCATCGTGCTGACGAGCGGTTGCGAGAGGCAATTGTGCCTCTACGAAACTTAGTGCTTGAATTGCTTGTTGGTTTTTTCGTTCGTTTGACTCGAACCTGTAAACGGAGATAATCTCGTTTGCGACACGAGAAACTATGGTGGCATCGGAGCCGTCTAGTGTAAGGCGCAGCAATCCACTGCCTGGTTTTGCTTCGTCGATGCGCAGCTTTTCTCTTAGATTCTGAATACTCTCGAGCATAGACCTCTTTGTAACGAGGAATTTGGCGCCTACATTCGCATGGATTGTATCGAGGGTTATACTAGCGTTTGCGACACTAGTTTTCGCACCGATTCGGCCAGTGTTGCTGCTGTTGGTCATATTTTCAACCGAGACTTCGAATGTGTCTACCCCCGTGATGGCGACAGTTATTGGAATCCCAAGGTAGGCGGTAGGTACCGACAGTTCACTTATCGATATTGATTCAGTTTGCCCAGACGACGGATCTCGCGGAGAGGCCTTCGGGCCGTCACCTTCGTTCGCAACCGGGCTAAGTATGGAGGATCGGGCCGGTACGACCTCGATGTCAAGGTTTAGATTCTCGATGACGCCTGATAGGATCTTTCGGGAATTCAAGATTTCGATTTCTTTGTTGACCGGGGTGTCCTCGGAGAGCGTTTCGGATATTTTCCCTAACGAAACTACGCCGATATTTTGCTTTTCTAAGAGAAGCAAGGCATCCGCTCTGAACGTTTTCTCGGTCAACAACCATATTGTTACTGCAACGAGCAATGATGAAAGGACTATCGCCGAGAGGGCGATTTTGTAGTCAACAACCGGGTCGAGGAAAGCAGATAGGTCCAAGCCGAAGTCGGCTTGTTCCGGTGTTTTACCAATTGCTTGCATAATTTCCTTCCCGTATACACGCGGCTGATTGAGGGCAATTAGTCGCGTGTATACGATAGACGATTCTGCGCAAGTATTATGTGAGCAACTAGTATTTATATTGTTCTGGAAGAGTTACTTGCGGCGGTCCGATGAGCGTTGTTCGAATTGTTTGGTCGTAAGAGAGGTCATACGATTGGAGTCGGGTGACCATTTTTTTCTTCGTGGTTCCGGGGCCCGACTTTTAATTTGCGCTACGTGGTCCGCAGAATCCTGTTTCGCTGAATTGTTAAAATACGCAAGGAGGGGTTCATTGATCGAGCATTCCGATGATTGAAAACGACCAAACCAGTTATAGTGGCAAATTGATCAAGAATCTGCCGAATTTGTAACACATACATCTCAATCGCAGGCGAATGATTCTCATTTGTGCAATTCAGGGACAACCTTTCAATCTTTTCGTCTCTAGATCAACCTGACTGTGCTGGATCCGTAACCGTTCAGGCGTCGGTCTATTTCGCTCACTTACTTCTTCCCACAGGAGTGTTACATCGCCCAGTTCTACAGCCGCTTGCATAGGCGTCTTTCCGTTTAGTGAGCCGTGCGGGCGCTGCCAATTGTAGGAGAACTGGCACTCGATGAGACGATCACTAGGATCTGGGTCGCTCAGATCAGCAAGTGCATAAAACTCAACTTTGTCGGTGTTCGCTTTTTCGGTACAACGGTCTTGGTTATTAGATACTCCTCAACTGACTAGGTCTACTTGCCAATAGCTTCGCTGGACATCAGCTGTAGATGTTGATGTTTCTTGCTATGCGGTAAAGCTGGTGGTTGCTGCGTTAAGTTTTGTCCGATTGGGAGGCGCGGTGGTACGCGCCGGGGTGAAAGGAGGCTAGGTCATTCCGGATTTCGCGTCCGATATTGTGGTCGCCAAGGAAATAACCGTTAAGGGTGCAATTGGCGTCACTTCCAGTGGTTATCGGTCAGCCATACAGAGCATCGAGTCTCGTACAGTGCCCATGGCGCAGATGCCTACCCACAACTTCACACTCGCAGAGACCTAGTTGGCCATCAAGACCATTGCTCAGCAGGTACGAGGAGATGAGTCCATCCACTCCTGTTTGATTCCAGAATTCTGATTTCGAATGACTGACAAGAGAAGATAGATATGAATGACGTGAAATAGTGGGTTGAGCAATCCGGTTATTCAAAGCAGCTTGGTGTAGTGGCAGAGAGTATTTCTGAAGATGAGGCCACCTTGTTGCTTCTGTTCCGTGAGGGTAACTCGAACCCTGGCGGCATGTTGTACGGGGTGTTTAGGCGTCGACGTCTTGAGTCGCGCTCCTGCCGAATAACATCTACCGCAAGCGGGACAGCCGGTGATGCCCTTCCCTGGGATGTTGCAAGATCAGCGGCAATCTCTTGTATTGATAACCATCCAACTGGATCGCCTTGTCGCTCGGAGCTTCGCCAGCATCTTCATCGGTAGAGCGACAGATCAAATCCCTCAGCTCGACCTGTAGCGAGCGATGGTGACTTGCTGTGCGCGCTCGCAGCTTTTCCACGATGTGTTCAGGCACATTTTTGATCGATAAGTTAGGCATAGAATGGCTCCATAATGGCGTCATTATAGCCAAACGCGACAGTTTGATTCCTGCCGCATCACCCAAACGTCTGTTTGGCTTCGCTGTGTGAGGGTCATAGCGCTTCGCATGACCCTCACCTGTTCAAGGTCGGCACGAGATTGGGGCGTGAATTCTAACCCTAAACCCGCTCAATAATGATGGCTGGAGCCATACCGCCACCTGCGCACATGGTAATCAGGGCAAACTGACCGTCGCAGCGTTCAAGTTCATCGAGCGCGGTGCCAATAAGCATGGCACCAGTAGCGCCAATGGGATGTCCTAAAGCCATCGCCGCACCGTTGACGTTGACCTTGTCGCGGTCAAGGTTTAAGTCGCGTTGAAACTTCTCGGAAACCACTGCGAACGCTTCGTTGATCTCCCAGACGTCGATGTCATTGACGGTAAGGCCGGCCTTTTGCAATACCTTGTGCGCCGCTGGCACCGGAGCGTTCAACATCAATGTTGGGCAATCCCCCATATTTGCACAGGCAACAACGCGAGCTCGCGCCTTAAGACCTTGTGCTTTGGCATAGTCGGGGCTAGCCCAAAGAATAGCGGCTGATCCATCAACAACACCAGATGAGTTGCCCGCGTGGTGCACATGCTCGATAGCAAGATCCGAGTACTTTTGGTTGATTAGTTCACGAAACGTTTTTGATCCCTCTGTGTGTCGATAGTCGGCAACCTTTGGGAAACTGGGCTGCAAGGCAGACAGAGATTCAACGGTGGTGCCAGGGCGAGGGAACTCTTCACGGTCAAGCGCGACGGTGCCATCTAGGTTATGCACGGGTACCAGGCTACGGTCAAATCGACCTTCTTCCATCGCTTGCTGGGCTCGGCTTTGCGACAAGGCGGCCAGTTCATCTAGCGTCTGGCGTGAGATGCCTTCCAAAGTGGCAATGGCATCTGCGCAGACACCCTGGTGCGATTGCGGGTGAATTTCCTGCAAGTGAGGGTTGTTGGCGCCCATGGGCAATACGCCTTTCTTGGGCAAGGACATCATCTCCGTGCCGCCGGAAACCACCAAATCTTCCATGCCTGACATCACTGCCTGAGCAGCGAGGTTGGCGCTGGTAATACCTGAGCCGCAGAACCGGTCGAGTGTGACGCCACTGGCGCGAATGTCGTAGCCAGCGTCTAGAGCGGACATTCGTCCCAGATCACCGCCTTGCTCACAAACTTGTGAGCTGGTGCCCCAGACAACGTCGTCAACGTCTGCGGTGTTGATGCCCGTACGATCTGCCAAGGCGCGCAGTACGGTGGAGCCTAAATGCTGCGGGTGCAGATGTGAGAGGGCGCCTTTGCCCGCCTTGCCGATGCCGCGTGGAGTTCGGCAGGTATCAATGATCAGTGCTTCACCCATGGTGATTCTCCGGATAGTGTGATTACGATATGTCTTTGTGGATTATAACCACGATTGGCTTAAGCGTCGGGTTCTGTTCCAACTCAATGTTGATGGTGGCATCGGTTTTAGTTGGCATGATGCATTCCCGGTGTTTGGCTTTCATTTTGGTCCCATTTCGACGGGTCACTTGGACCCCTTCTGGTCTCGTCTGAGACCGAGGTGTCGTAACTCTTTGCTCTGACCCGGTGCTGCCTAGCCTGAAGTCTAAATCGCAATACTCAGCAAAGATGCGTAGTTCCTATAATAGAACGCGTCTCTGTCTACTTCGTTGGTTTGGGCTGCATCCAATGTACTGTCGAAACGCCCGACTGGGTCGCGCCCGCCCTCTGGGTGGGGGAAATCTGAAGCAAACATGAAAATGTCTGGCCCGGCTTCGTCGATGAGCCAGCCGGCATCTTCGAACGGGAATAAACTTACTCGAACTTGTCGTTTGAAGAATTCCGACGGTGTCATTTCCAGTGTATCGAGCAATGGCTCCGACTTGCGAAATGACTTTTGACCTTGATCCAGCGTGCGTAAGAAGCCCGGTACCCACGTGGCGCCGATCTCGATTACGCCGCACATGAGCTTTGGAAAACGCTGGAACACCTGGTCGTAGATCATTGTTGTTAGGAAGTTTTGCGCCGAGTGAGATATCGCATGAAAGTCTCGACCACGTAGATTTTCGCCGCCACCAAGCCAGTCTTTGGGCCTGGGTTGCCCTGTATTGTGGTAATCCTTGTGCAATCCCCGACCACCGCCGATGTGCAACACGATGGGTATCTGGTGCGCCTGCAATAGCTCCCATACGGGATCGTGAGCGACGTGCGAAGGTGAGCGTTCGTCTGCCGGCTCTGAGCTGACCCAAAATGCACCTATGCCTTGAGCAATACCGTCACGAACTGTTTGTTCAGCCAGCTTTGGGTCTCGTAGTGGTACATAGCCAACTGCTTGCATGCGCTCATCATGGCGGCAGAAGTCTGCCATATGACGATTGAGCATATCTGCGCCGCCATACAACTTGTCCAGCTTTTTCGAGTGGGCAAATTGCCCCAACGCAAATGTGGGGAATACCAACTGCTTTTCGAAGCCCAGAAGATCCAAAGCGTGCTTGCGCTCGGTGGGGTCAAATGCGCCATATGCAGCCCAGCCTTTTGGACCAGAGATAAGCGGCTGTTCACTCAACTTCTTGGTGGCGTGCTCATCAGCAACGCGACGTTGCGCAAGTTGAATTGCCTTGATGATATTCGCGCCGCCTTTTTCCGAGGCGAGTGGACCAATTAGGCCCGACTGTTCAGAGGTTGCGTAACTGGACAGCCAGTCGACGGTTTCCATTATGTGGCTGTCCGAGTCGAACATGCGCCGACCATTGGCGTAAGTAGTGTGTGTTGTACCCATGAGTTCTCTTCCTTGTCGCCTATACCTGTTTCAATTGATCATAGGGAGGTGCTGGCTTCTGTCAAGGTCGTGCTAACCTCGCTCATGCGCGCATTAATTAACCAGACTGGGGAATAAACCGCATGAGGAACCAAAACTCGATAACAACCCAGGACTGGGGCCGTGCGCCTAATAACAGGTGGAGTTTTCAGCACATGCAGGCGCTGTTCCCGACCTGCAGAATCAAACGAGGCACTGCACCACCTTTTGAATTTCAGAGTTCACAAATGAACCTGCAAGACGTCAGTTATACCCGCCACGACGGTCAGAGGGGCAACGTCAAGCAAATGATAGACGATAGCTATACCGATTCATTTTTGGTCGTAAAGAACGGCGCGATCGTGTCTGAGCAGTACTTCAACAACATGACAACTGACTCCCATCATTTGCTGAATTCTGTGACAAAGTCGTTCGTCGGCATGCTCGCTGGGATTGCGGTTGATAGGGGTTTGCTAGACCCCGAAGCCTTGGTCACTGATTATTTACCAGACCTGAATAATTCCGCATGGCGCGGGGCGACCGTAAGACATCTGTTGGATATGACTGCAGGTGTTTACTACACAGAGGATTACGCAGAGCCGGAAACCGATTTTTGGCGCGAATCTGCTGTTGTGGGTTGGCGGCCATCGCTTGTTGATGGGAACACACCACAAAGCTTGTTTGACTATGCGAAGTCCCTAGACGGAACCGATCAAGAAAACGGGGCGAAGTTCCACTACCGTACAGTGATCACCAATGTCATAGGTCTAATTCTCGAAAAAGTCATGGGAGGTAAGCTCGGTGATCTCCTGGGCGATGAAATCTGGTCGAAGATTTCACCCCGCAATGATGCGTCGGTGGTTGTCGATAAAGTCGGCAGTCTCTATGTTGGCGCAGGCATGAGTGCATGCACGCGAGATTTGGCGGCCTTTGGAATGGCGATGATAAACAACGGTCAGCTCAACGGGCAGCAAGTCATCCCTGCACAATGGATTGACGACACAATCGCTGGTGATCAGACGTCCGTCCAGTGTTACAACGACAGTGACTACGCTGTTTTTGGTTTCAGCCACTATCGCAATCAGGTTTGGGTCAAAGATTCATCGAAGCAAGAGATGCTAGGGCTCGGTATTCATGGGCAGATTATCTATATGAACAAATCAAAAAATACGGTGATTGTGAAGTTGTCGACTCAACCAGAATCAGTGGTGCTGGAGATGTTTATAGATGCGTTTTCGGCGATGGATGCCATTGCCGATGCGCTAAGCGAATAGTCCAATTAGATAACTAACTTTTGAATGGAGGGCTGACGGTGGAAAATCGCCAGTGGCTGATTAATGGTACTCCTCGTGGGCGAGCAATAGCGCTTTCGGATTTCGTACCCAATAACGCAAAATTGATCGCGCTAGCTGACGGCCATGTTCGCGTAAAAGTGCAGTGGCTGAGTTTCGATCCGTCTCAAAAAGCGCAGCTGGAGAATGTGTCTGGCTATGCCAAGGGTAACGGCGTAGGCGATGTCATGTATGCCCGCGGGATCGGTGAGGTGGTGGAATCTCGGTCTGAGAAAATTCCTGTCGGCAGCAACGTTATTGGCCACGTTGGTTGGCAGGAATATGCTGACCTCGCTGCGAACACCGTACAAATATTGCCCGACGATGGTCACCCAACCGTACACCTTGGTATTTTGGGCACCACAGGTCTGACTGCATATTTTGGCTTGTTGCGAGTGGGGCTTCCCGAACCTGGTGATACAGTCTTGGTATCTGGTGCTGCGGGTGCAGTTGGTTCTGTTGTGGGACAGCTTGCCAAAATTATGGGTTGCCGCACGATTGGTATTGCCGGTGGTGCGCAGAAGTGTCGGTGGCTAACTGATGAGCTAGGTTATGACGCAGCCATCGACTACAAAAGCGAAAGAGTTAAATCACGGCTTTCCGAATTGGCTCCGGGCGGTGTAAATGTGTTCTTTGACAATGTCGGCGGCGACGCCTTGAACGACGCATTGGCGAGAATTGCCTCCCACGCCAGAATTGTCATATGTGGTGGCATCGCACGATATGAAGAAGCCAAGCCGGCGGGACCCACCAACTATTTTAATATCGTCTTCCGACAGGCTGTGATGGAAGGCTTCTTGTTAAACGGCTACGAGCGGGATTACGCCCTGGCGCGCGAGCGCTTAGCCGCGTGGATAAAATCAGGTGAAATTACATACCGCGAAGACGTTCAAGAAGGATTCGATAATATCCCCAAGACGTTATTGCGATTGTTTTCCGGAGCGAATTTTGGCAAGCAGTTGCTTCGGCTCTGAACGAATGATGGTTTGCTCTGGCACCTGGCTCTGACCCCATGCTTGGACCCCATGCTTGGTGACAGAGCCGTTCGATGTTGGCTAGGATATAACTCTGGCCGAAAAATTTATTAGGCAGAATACAAAACGGAACCCTGGGAGGGCACCATGGCATTACAAGACATTACTCCGATCAACGACCAACTAGCCGACATCATCGTTCGTGCAGACGAACCTTGGATTGAAACTGAACCCGGCAAGGCGTGGATGAAGGTACTTTGGACCGGCGCTGAAACCGGACGTTGGGTTGCCTTGTTTCGCTGGTCGAAAGGCTACACGGCTGCGCCACACAAACACTTGTCTGATGCGCACACCTACATACTAAAAGGAAAGCTTCAAGTTCGTGATGGCGAATTGAATGCCGGTGACTACGACTACGAACCTAACGGCGTGCTACATGGCGCGACCGTGGCATTAGAAGACACCGAATATCTATTTGTATGCGAAGGCCCGGTCCTCTTCTACGATGAAAATGGTTTGACCAGTTATTTAGGCTGGGAAGAGTTGGCGCGCATGCGAGATGCGGCTAAAGCCAGCGCGAGTGCGGGGTAGGTGTCGGGCGCAGGTCATGCGAGGGTAGCAGGTTTGATCGGATCGCCACCAAAAAACTCGTAATATTGGACACATTCCATGACAGAGCAATCTTCGGCGTCACCGGCCAGAGGCTTCCTGACTCGTACGGTGCCAGTTTTTGACAACGTCGACGACGAGCGCCAACATCGAATTGAACGTTTGGTAGCCGCTTGCCGTGTGTTTGGTAAAGCAGGTTTTTGCCAAGGTCTCCTCGGCCATGTGACAGTTCGCGATCCGCAACACCCGGACCAGTTTTGGGCGAACCCGATGGGTGTCTCCTTCAATCGCATGCGCGTAAGTGACATTGTTCTGGTTGATCACAACGGCAATCTTCTCACCGGGTCAAAGGCCGTTAATCCGGTTGGGGTTCTGCTGCACTCAGCAATCCATCGAGCCTATCCTGAGATTACTGCGGTTTGTCATGCGCACTCTATCTACGGGTCGGCTTGGTCTGCGTTCGCTCGGCCCCTCGATCCACTAACGCAAGACTCTGCCATTTTCTATGACGACCAAGCCATTCTGCGGGAACCTCGTGTCGCTATGGACGCGGCTGCGGCAGACCAGTTTGCAGCCGGTTTTGCCGGTAAACGAACGGGTATTCAGCCAGGCCATGGTCTGTTTACGACGGGTACGTCGGTCGATGAGGCTGCATGGCGATTTATCAGCATGGATCGTGCCTGCCAGGTGCAGTTGTTAGTTGAGGCCGCAGGGACGCCAGAAGTGTGGCCGACACAAATGGCTCAGCGATTGAAGCAGTCGCTGGGTAGCCCTGAGTTTTGTTGGCTGTCGTTTCAGGCCCTTTGGGATGAGCTGGTTGCTGGCGGGACAGATTTTCTAGAGTGAACGCTAGCTCGATTACTTGTATTCAACAAGTTCTGGGGCGGCAACGCCAATTCGATCTTTTAGGAATCGAATCTGACCGGCAAATCCGAGAAATTTACCAGACAATACAAATAGTGCATGTATTGCCGGGTGGGGTGATGCCTTTTTACGCAGCATTCTGATCCAAATGCGACCGTATTGGATGGGGTACAGCAGCCATAGCAGAGAAAAATAGCCGTTCCCAAACAGAGCTCCGCCCAAGATCATTACAGGGAGAAGAAACCCCCAGACTATCATGCTGACGTTTGCTCGCCAGCGAAAGCCTGCCCCATCGTTAATGTGTGCATTCGCCATTGCCGCATATGCATACCCAGTCCGCATGGAGCGTCTAGCCCATTGCGAATACGAGGTGATGTTGATGTCGTGCAGCGTCATATCGCAGTCTAATCGGACGATGCCTGCTCCTGACCTTTTGATTCGATAGCAGAATTCTGGATCTTCTCCGGCGAGAAGGCTTTCATCGAAGCCACTGACCTCCCTGAACGCGCTGGCGCGACACATAAAGTCACCGCCACTCGACTCGATAGGCCCTAGTTCTTTCCCCCACTCTGCATCACACAGTTCATTGAAGATCGAAAAATCGGGATGCTTCTCGCGTCGTCTGCCTGTCGCGATTGCGACATCTGCGTTTTCATCAAGAAATTGTACGGCGAGTTCGATCCAGCTGGCGTTGAGCTCGCAATCGCCATCAATAAATTGAACATATCTGGTATCCGGAGAAACCGCTAATAGATGCTCGAAACCAGCGTTGCGAGCACGTGCTGCGCTCATTGGCTGATCTTGAGAAAGCTCGATTACTTCGATTCCGAACGATTTTGCGCGACAAACTGAATCGTCGTCTGAAGCGGAATCGACGTACACGATTGTGGAATCTTGGCGTGCAATAATTGACAGGCAATTAGTTAGGCGATCACCTTCGTTGCGTCCGATGACAATAATTCCGCACATGAGTAATCAGCGCCGCACAAGTAAGCTTGTCCAAGCACAACCCACATTCGTAGTTCGCGTTAACATCAATAGTCGTCATCCATGCTCTAGTGTAAGTCCGTAGACTCCTTCGAGGGTATTAGTCCCCGCTGATGTCGCCCACAAAGCATTGTTATACCTTCGACCGAATCAGACACAGCTACCAAAGTACTATATGAGTTCATCAAGCGTTGGTTTCACCGTGTCTTGATATTGTACCAATCGCGGCAAGGAACAGTAGTGTTGTATGTCCTACCCGATCAACCACGGTGTCGTTGTGTGATGGCGTAGACATCTTGATGCTTCTAATAGCACACATTGCGGTCATTCGGAAGGTTGGGCAAGTCACGCGGACGACTAGGCGCGCGGTAACAACCGGATTGTTTCTTCAACAGTTAGAACATTCGCGCCCTTTTGGTTCGCGCTTCTATTCGTGTATGCGACCACGGTTGCAGCATCCGACTCTTTGTTACGCTCCGTTCCATGGGCATCCGTGGCATATGGCTGTCCGGAGGGAGCACGTGTTTGAAGGAAGACACCGGACGTTTCAAGTGATCGATACGCGTCGATCAGGGTAGAGACTCTGTTGAGAAGACTAGACCTGTTCGAGCTGCAAAAGGTGATCCTGCCGTCAAAGGCCATTAGCTGCATGTCGAACACAAGCAGCGCATACTTTGCTTTTTCCAATTGCCGGCTGTTATATCATTTCAATGACCATTTATTGTTGGTCTTCTAGATAGAGAGCGTTGGCAGGAAACCATGCATGAGAAACTATTAGGTAAGGTAGTGGGGGCAGATTGTTGCTATCGGATCGAATCAACAATCGTAATCTCGGCTCCCGTCGAAGAAGTCTGGGAAACGGCGACAGATTCTGAAAAGGTGGGGTGGTGGTTCGCTCAAGGGGTCGTCGAGGCGGAAGGTGGCCGGATCCAGTTGAATTATCCCAATGGTGAATTCGGAATGGTTGGTGAGGTTAAAGTTCTCTTTCGTCCCCATGTGTTCGAGTTTACTTGGGAAGCCGATGAACACTCTAATCGTACGTCTTTAATTCGATTCGATTTTGTCCAAACCAAAAACTGTGCAACGTTGGTAACGATGACGAGTTTTGTTTTTGACGAACTCGATACCGCGTTTCTTGTGATCGCCACCTGGCGCTTTATGCTGGAACGTTTGCAACTAGCCGTAACTACGAAGGCAGAAATTCCAGACGACGAAGCTCGCGTCGCTCACCTGATCAAGCAATTCAAACGGTCGTACGAACAACAAGGCGCTAGTGAGTAACTTGCGCTTACCGTGGGGCTCGACCCGCATCGGTATCGTTTCTTTGGTCTAAGGTAACCTCGTTGTAGTGGGCTAGTCGTGAGGCCCAATCAGAATTTGCGATGCCCTTGAGGTGGATGTCGAAGAAGGCAACAACGCTTGCCTGTGTAATCTCTAGCATTCGGTGACCATCGATTGGCCCAAGTATTCCGATTCGCTTGTATAACGGCGACATTATTGAGAAGTCGAAAAAGTTGAAGTGGGTCGAGTCCGGAATTGAGACTGAATAGGCTGGCGCGTTAGAACGCTGGAAATTGCTTTGGTACAGCAGGTTTTCTTCTCTGTGAATATAGAGAAACGGGGTGTAGTGCTGGGCCAGACCGATGTGTCGAGGGTGGAACCCATCGAGATTTACGCCAGCTGTGCAGCGCCGGTCTGCCAGGCAGTTTTCAAAAGCTGCACTGCCACCAAGAGACATGCCGAGCAATCCAATCCGATTTAGGTTCAGGTGGCCCGCGAGCGGGCCCTCGCCTTGCGCCTGCATACGCGCGAGTTGATCTAGTACAGACAATTGGTCAGCAACTAGAGTATCTAGCGCTGTGCCGACAGCGCTCAAAGCAGCTGTCGGCATGAGCGCCATCGCCTGCTGGTACAGATCGATTTGTTCTTGCCAATCTCGACTCGATTGAAATTTCGGTTGCAAGTCCATAACTTCTTTTGGCGGTGGTAACGACATTGCGGCGGCGGTTTGTGCATCATGTTCTATCACGCGTCCATCTGGGAAAATGCTGACGGATCCAATGTATGTGTGGTTTATGCCAACAACGACGTAGCCGTGGCTTGCGAGATCTTGCGCAAGGCTTGTGTTCGCTGATTCCCAGCCAATCCCGGTGCCGTGAGAAATTAGAACGACCGGATAGGACTGTTGGGTGGTTGCAATCGGCGCGTTCCAATAGCTGTTCGTCGGTACGCGATTAAGGTGAGTAAAGGTGAACCAGGGTAGTGGTGTCCTGGCTGTAACAGCTGCACTTCGAATACTCGCATGATTCCAGTAGTAAGCCTGTTTGCTTTCTTCGGGTTCCTCGGCTGGATACCAGATGCGTGTCATAAGTTCCCGTTTATCTGATGGGTCCTCGGTGTAATCTTCATCGTGAATGGAGCCATCCAAATGCAATTCTGTCATGCCGATGGAAAAACCCCCGCTAGGGTTTGGAAGCTCGAAGATGGGAAAGGCGTAAGACAGCAGGGCTGTGAGTGATAGGAATAACGTCGCCAACGTGAAACCACTCCAGACGCCGATTCGTGCAACTAAGGACTTGTTTGTTGATGTGGCGCCGTTTCGTGCTCTATACGCCAGAGTTGCGAGCAACGCAGCGATGACCAGATAGGTTGGAACCATCTGCCAACGACTCCCTTCTGTGACTAGATGCGCAATTAGACCGATACAGATTAGTATCACCAAGCCGTTTAGCCATGCGGATAATGCGGCTCGTCCGGCGATTAAACCCAGTAAGAGGATGGCGGATAGCAGTAGAGTCAAGGTATCGAAGGTCTGCATAGCGGCCAGTCTCAGTAGATGATCGGCGTTAGCCCACCCGTAGCTCGGAGGGCTTCCCGGTAGCGGATGAGTTTATGCTACTTTTGTAGCACAAAACAAGTTGGCTTGATTAAGGGGGTTTGTAGCCACGTTCGACCGTACGCGGCTGAGCACACTTTTCCTATTTGCGTTAACCTGAGCTGTAAATGTCGGAGATCGTGATTTTGAACTGGGATGCTATTGGCGCTATTGGTGAGATCATTGGGGCTATTGCCGTGCTTCTCACACTCCTCTACCTCGCTCGCCAAATGAAACAGAACAATGCTTTGATGCGGGAGCAGGCCAGCTACAACATGCTCCAAAATCAGCTTTCTTATTACGATGGCATGGCTCGCGAGCCTGATCTTGTAAATGTGGCTTATGGCGTTTCTGTAGATGACGTCGAAAGCGTAAATCGATTTCGATCGGAATCTCACGCCACGGCAGAGTTTTTTCGATGGCAGTGGGAGTACCTACGTACTCATGAGGATATATTTCGGCATGACGAGATACCTATTGCAGGATTTAGGCGGGAATGGGCGAGGGCGAAACTCGGCCCTCATTGGGTAGATCAAAAAGACATATTTCATCCTAAATTTGTAGAGTTCATCGATACCCACATAGTGGGTGCCGATGAAGAGTAAGATTCATTGAAGACAGGGCGCTTACTCGTGCACATGGTCACAACAAAAGGTGAAAAAAATGACCTATGAAATTTCGACTGAGAACGCACTGCGCGAGCTCTTGGGTGATCCCGTTCACGAACTAGTTGTGGTCAAAAGTACGCCTGTGCTGACAGACCCACTGCAACGCTATATCGAGCTATCGCCGTTTGCTTGCCTTGCGACATATGGAGCAGACGGTTCCTGTGATTTGAGTCCTCGGGGTGATCCGCCAGGCTTCATAAAGGTCATTGATGAAAAAACACTGTTTCTGCCAGAGCGCCCTGGTAACAAGCGACTCGACAGTGTGATTAACATCATTCACCAACCACAACTGTCGCTCCTTTTTCTGATACCTGGCACATTGGAAACAGTTCGGATCAATGGAACCGGTCTTGTAACAACGGACCCAGAGTTACTAGCGCGGTGCCGGGTGAACGACAAACTTCCGGAGCTAGGTGTGCTGATTACTGTCGAGGAGTCGTTTGGGCATTGTTCGAAAGCATTTCGCCGTTCGAAATTATGGTCTGAGGATTACGTAGCAAGGGGAGGCGTTCCCACCTTGGCAGAAATGATGTCAGGCCATCTTGATCTAGATCAGGCGGTGTCCAATGAACTGGAGCAAGGCATCGAGGCAGACATACAAACCAGGATGTACTAATCCAATGATTGGATTCAGCTTTGTGATTTTCTTAACCAACACTGAATCTAACTTGAATTCCAGATTGGTCACAACAACTCCTGTGTTTTCGGGCGAGTAATTGGCGGGTCAAACGGTAGCGGTTGCCCATGAACCTCGCTGCCAGGAATAGGTAAACAGCAATGCAGTAATGCAGCTCACCAGCAAAAATATCGACATAGCTGCGACCAGTCCATAGCCAAGGAGAACGCAGCCCCAGAGTGCTGGGAGTAACATGAGCCATTGTGGAAGAAGGGTTAGCTTTAGCGTTGTCTTGGTTGCTCCTGCTCCGATCAAGGCTGAACCGCTGATTTTTCCGTAACCGTCGAGCACATGTGCGAACACAGCAAGCTGTAGTGGTACGATCGCGATCGCTAATGTTGCCTCGTCGACGAGAAACAAGCGCAATATCGGTTGTGCGAAGGCGGCGATCAAAACGCCAATTCCAGTAAGCATGACCAGTCCCACGGTTGAGACCTGGTTGCCCCATAGCTTTGCGTCTCGGGCGTCATTTCGACCTAGCGCCTCACCGACAAGCGTGGTTGCGGCTCCACCGATACCGATGTGCGGCATGTAGGCGATTAGGCAGATGCTGATTATTACGTGAAATGCGGCTAATTCTCTTGTACCAAGTGCGCCGATCAATGCGTACATCGTGACCACGCCTAGGCTAAATAGCATTTGACGCAGGCTTTCTGGATAGGAAATCTTGAGAACCGAGGTAACTAGATCTCGCGAAGGGATTTGCCTGGCAAAGCCGTTAGCGAGTGCAAGCCGAGTTGCGAGTACTATACTAACTAGCAACCCAACCAACATTGCGAGAGTACTTCCCAACCCGGCGCCCGCGACGCCAAGTTTTGGCATGCCAAAATTGCCGAATATCAGCAGATAGTTAAACACCACATTTGCGATAGATAACGTGACGATGGATACCATCGCCCATTTGGCCAAACTGATGCCGACCCAATATGAACGAAAGGATATGTTGATGGCGATGATGAGGATTGAAGGCATGCGGGTGTCTAGATAGGCGAGGCCTTGCTCTGAGACACGCAGATCGCCGCTGATGGATGACATTACTGGTGGCGCCAGTGCGTATCCAATTGCGATCAATGCAGTACCAATTATGGCGGCCAAGATGATTCCGGCGTTGAGTACCACGCCGGTTTGCTCAAGACGTTCTTCGCCAACCCGTCGTGCAACAAGGGCTTGCACACCTGCCGCTAGACCTAATGCTCCGCCAAGTAACAAGAATAGAAATTGCCCGCCAATACCTACACCTGCTAGTGCCGCATCGCCCAATTGGGCGACCATCAATGTGTCGACGAAGCTCATGAGATTAGTCGCCAATACGCCAGCGACCAATGGTATAGCGAGATTTGCAACTCTTTGAAGCCGAGATTTTTCCATCATGGTGACCTGACCCAACCGTTAGCCGGGGCGGTTGGTGCGGGTGGCGAATTTTTCGCGGGGGCGAATTTTTCGGTATTCGTCGAGTACTGGTGCAAATTCTTCGGGTGTACTTGCGTGGATGATGATGCCGTCTGCGCCGGCATTTAACTGGCCGAGCCAGGCCTGGGCGCATTCGCGTGCGGATCCAACGGCTGCGGGGCGCCAATGCTCTGGGATGATTTTTTCGATTTCGGCCAGCTGGGCGAGGCGAGGGATGCGACGCTATCAATTAGCCCACCAACGCTAGTGACAGCTTTGTGTGCGCGAAAGCTCTTGAGTATTTCTTGATCCCAGTCGTTGACGCTAACAAGCAGTTCACCGTACCCAGGTATCTGAAGGTAGGTCGCCAGCCGGGCAACGATGTACTTCAGGTAGACCTCGTCTGCGACATCGCAAGCGGTAGCAAATACAGACCAGATCTTTGCGCTGCCTGGTGCGCGCTTGGCAGCTAGCTCGCCGGCACGAACCGATGCGACTGCCTCGCTTAATGCGTGATCGCTCATGAATGTATGAAGGTGCACGCCATCATAGATTTTTCCGGCGTTGACCAGGCTGTTAGGGCCAAAGCCGACATATAAGATGGGTATGTCCTCGTTGACGTACGGTGCCAGGCTTAGAGAGGCAAATTTACCAAGGGCCCCGTCAAACTCCGTGATGGTTTCGCCACGCCACAATCTGCGCATTAGATCTAAAAACTCGGCCTCACGCTCATAGGTTGGGAATGGCACCCCCCACGCTTTTGTTCGGTGTTTGCCGCCCTTTGCCAAACCGAGCGCAAACCGCCCGTTGGATAAGCGATTTAGTGTGCTACCTATTGATGCGGTGACGACCGGCTGTCGTGTATTTAAGTTGGTCGCCGAGCTGCCGATGAAGATTGACTCGGTCACGGCTGCACAGGCGCCACAGATTGCCGCGATTTCTTTGTAGTCTGAGCGTTCCGAAATCATTACGTTGCCGATGCCTAGCTGCTCAGCATCTTGCACCTGTTTGATGACGTCGCGCGGTGTTCGGGTATGCCCTGGCAATCCATAAAAGCCAAGTTCGGGAAATTCGGAAATATAGGTCTCAGTCATATGCGTAGCTCTCCGGCGACGAAATAATTTCAAGTATAATCAATTGATTTTGGTCTGGTGCTCAACGCTTGTTCAGGCCAAAATGCTACATCTACTACTATTAGGAAACCCAACGATGAGTACATCTCTTCACGACGTAAGTGCAGACACTTATTCACAAATTCTCCAAGGCATAAGTGGCGTATTAGCCAAGGGCGCCGAATATTGTAGCGAAAATGGGATCAACCCTGATGACTTGTTAGGGAGGAAGCTCGCAGATGACATGTTTGATTTCCGTATGCAGGTTATTGCCGTTGCGCATCACTCAAAAGGCGCGTTAGAGGGGGTCCAAAATAGTGCATTTGCACCGCCCGATTTTGGCGCGGCAAACGATTACGCTGGCCTACAAGCTCTCATTGAAGATGCCCTTACTTCCGTTCAATCTCAAAGCGCCGATGCTGTAAATGGTACCGCTGGAGGTAAGGTAATATTTTCTCTTGGCGATAACCAGATCCCATTCACCACTGAGAACTTCATACTGTCATTTTCATTGCCCAATTTCTATTTTCACGCGTCTACAACCTACGATATTTTGCGTGCGGAAGGTGTAAAGGTTGGAAAACGAGACTTTCTTGGGCCAATGCGTGTTGGGATCTAAGCGCGTGGTTGAGCGGGCTGCGTTGGACGCTCTCAGTTAGGATCGCGCCATCGTTGGGGTGATTTTGCGCAATGTCAGTGCAATAGAAGTGCCTTTCTGTATTGTGTCATCTACGAATACTGGGTTGCGCGCCATGATGGTTTGCTCAACTCGATAGATTTTCTAGATGGGTGACGTCGACGGGGTTGGTTTGATGGATTCGAAGTGTCTTGGGTTTGCGCGAGTCGGTGCGGTGGTAGCGTTGTTTTTGGTGTCAGCGGTAAGCGCGGCCGAAGAAGCCGGCTGTAGTTATTACCAGGCGGGTGACAAGCAGGTGTATTGGGGTGATTTGCATGTTCACTCTGGCTATTCACTGGATGCTTGGGGATACGGTACAAACAATACGCCGGCGCAGGCTTATGCTTTTGCCCAGGGTGAACCCATGATGCTTGCCACGGGCACACAGGTGCAGCTTGATCGACCGTTAGATTTCATGGCAGTAACGGACCATGCTGAGTGGTTTGACTTGTTATATCTGTGCACCGATCCGATGCGGATTGATGATCCCTATTGCAAAATAATGACGGCCAAGAACACGCCGCAATCGGGCGGCGAAGTGTTTGCCGAGTATGTTCTGCCAACCATCACCAAGGCGCAGCCAAAACCCACGCCTTTATGTGCTGCGGACCCGGCGCGTTGTGCGACGGCGAAGGCAAGCCAGTGGCAGCGCATCCAAGCGCAAACTAATGCCGCGAACAAACCGTGCGACTTTACTGCTTTCGTTGGCTTTGAGTGGTCGGCAACGCCAGATTATTCTCACAACCATCGCAATGTAATTTTTGCCAGCAGTGATGCTACCAAAGATGCCATTGACTACATGCGTTTCCCGTCGCCGCATTTGTTATGGGAAGAGCTTGATCGACAATGCCAGGAAAAAGACGGTTGTCGTGCGATAGCTATTCCTCACAACACCAATATGGGTGATGGTAAGAGCTTTGATGTGGAAACAGAATCCCCGAGTCAATTGGCGATGCGGGCACGCTATGAACGATTGGTCGAGATTCATCAAGAAAAAGGTAACAGCGAATGTCTGCCGAGTTTTGGGTCAACCGATGAAGATTGTAGTTTCGAACGCTATTTGACGAAAAACTCCCGCCCAGCGAAACCCGAAGATTATACGGAATCCGAATGGGAGCGAATGCGTGGAGGCTATGCGAGAGGGCTGTTGTTGCGCGGGTTACGCGGCTACGCAGCATCCGGCCTAGAGAAAGTTAATCCTTTGCAGCTTGGCATCATTGGCTCGACAGATAACCATGCAGGTACAGGTGGTTTTGTCGAAGAAGATCAATGGTTAGGCACGGTGTTTGGGCTAGGGAGCCTTGACCGCGCCATGGTTCGGCTCGATTGGAATCCTGGTGGGCTTGTTGCCGTGTGGGCTGAGGAAAATACTCGTGAGAGTTTGTTTAAAAGTCTAGCGCGGCGAGAAGTTTATGCCACGAGTGGTCCGCGAATGCGTGTCAAACTCAACGCTGGTGAGCAGGCTATGCAGTGCGGCGAACGGACTCCCGCATCAGCGGTGGCGATGGGTGGTGAAATTTCTGGGCCGGCGCATTTTCTAATTCAAGCACAGTACGACCGTGTACCTATCGATAAAATTGAAATTATTAAGGGTGAGTATCGCCAAGGCCAGCTTGTCGAAACCGTGCAAAGCGTTTGGCAAGAGGACAAAGGTGGCTTAGATATCTGTGTGAGCTGGAGTGACGAGAACTTTGATAAAGACTCTCCGGCTTTCTGGTATGCCCGGGTTCTACAAGCACCAACGCCACGTTGGAGTGCTGTTCATTGTAAAAAGGCAGGTCGTTGTGATGATTTCCCCGAAGCCAACAGGACCGTGATAGAGCGCGCATGGACCTCGCCGGTGTGGTACTTGCCGAACTAACGCCAGCCTGTGGAGCCAGGCTGGCTTACGTGTTCTTTGGGGTTGCTAGGGCTGTACCGTTAGCTTGCCAATGTGGCCGCCACTAAACAGGTGGCCTAACGCAGTTGGGAAGTTCTCGATACCATGTTCGATATGCTCACGCACGTGAAACTCTCCAGCCTTCAACCACTGTGCCAGCTCTGCAACAGCATCTGCATGATGATCGGACCAATAGTCGACCGTAAAGCCGCGCATGCTTGAGTTGCGTTCAGCCAGCCTGAGATACAGCTTTGGTCCACGCACATCATCTAGATGGGTGTACTGCGATATGGCACCACAAATCACAACGCGAGCACTGGGCGCAAGATTGTCTAGCACGACGTCGAGGATTTCACCTCCGACATTGTCAAAAAACAAGTTCACGCCATCAGGCGCAAGCTCGGCCATACGTGCGGCGATATCGTCATTTTTATAGTCAATGGCGTCATCAGCGCCAAGTTCATCCACTACATAGGCGACCTTTTCGGGGCCGCCTGCGATGCCGATTACACGGGCTCCGCGTAGTCGAGCAATTTCAGTGGCGAAAGAACCGACCGCACCCGCTGCGGCAGAAACCACAACCGTGTCGCCCGCTTGAATTTCGCCAACGGCAACCAACCCGATGTGGGCGGTGAGCCCAGTTGTTAGCCCTAGTGCACCCAGGTAGGACTGCATTGGAACTTCCGAGGCGTCGACTTTGCTGAGCATGGCCGCAGGCGCCAACATATGCGTTTGCGCGCAGAGTGGGCCAAATACGGCGTCGCCCTGGCTAAAACCACTGGCACCGCTGGAAATAACCGTGCCCACGCCTAAAGCGGCAACGGTGCCACCAAGCGCAACGTTGTCATGTATGCCGCCGGAACCCAGCGTTGTGGTAATCCATGCATCGATAGACAAGTGGTTAACTTGTACCAACACCTGGTCTTCACCTGGTTCTGGCAACTCTTCCTCGACTATGCCGAAACAATCTGGCGTAGGCACTTCATCGGGGTACTTTTCCAGTACTAGCTTTCGATTTGTGGTCATTATAAGGGCATCCAATTGCCGTGAAATCCAAATGGTACACGGTGGTCAAGGTTAGCTTTGGCCAGAGGCCCAGCCGCGACGTTTTCTGCATCTAAGATTACCAGGTGCGTGGCATTACGGTTAGCATCGTAGACGTTTGCCAATACAAAGCCTTCGCCTTCTGGACTTGATTCCGACTTCGGTACGAAGATCGGCTCGTTAGTCGCACAACCGGCGCCGACATCGTATACGTCTAGCTTGTCTGTCTGATGGTCGTATCGGCCGAGACCGTTGAAACCGCCAACCTTCCATTCTGGGTTGGTGTCGGTCGCCATGTAACCGTAGCGATACTTTTGACCGGTAAAGCGCTCGTCAAGGCGTGGAAATTCACAAGCAATATCGTTAAGACGCTCTGCCTTGTAGGAATTGCTATTGCCTGCCAAGTCAAAGGTCCATCGGGTTAGCCGTGGAATTGCCTTGGCTGGGTTGCCCGGCGTGCCATCTGGCAATGGGAATAATGGCGCTTCTTCAAATTCACAGACTTCGGCAACAATGGTGTTGCCGTCAGTATGAGCATTCATCGGGTGGAACATGAAAGACGGATCGCCTTGGAACCACTTGATATCGGCAGCCGTGCCCTTG
>JAVJHY011566526.1:0-11135 GCA_035593235.1 Phascolosoma agassizii | reverse complement strand
CATGGACCAGTGGCGACACACTGGCGACCTCAACGCGCAGGTAGAAGAGGTGTTCACCGGCCATGCCGTCGTGAAGAGTTTTGGCCGTCAGGCCGAGGTGGAGGAACGCTTCAGCAACGACAACGAAGACCTGCACGACGCAGCGTTCGGCGCGCAGTTCATGTCCAGTCTCATTCAGCCGGCCATGATGTTCATGGGCAACGTCCAATACATCCTGATCGCTGTGGTGGGTGGACTGCGGATCTCCAGTGGCGCCATAAGCGTTGGCGACATGCAGGCGCTCATCCAGTACGCACGGCAATTCTCCCAACCACTCACCCAGCTGGCCTCTATGGCCACGGTGTTCCAGTCGGGCATCGCGTCGCTGGAGCGGGTCCTAGAACTGCTCGATGCCGAAGAACAGTCGGCGGAGCAAGACCCGACCGCCAATCCGGTACCGGTGCGTGGTCGCATCGTCTTTGACGACGTGCACTTCTCCTATGACAGCGCCGCACCCTTGATCTAGGGCCTCTCGGTGATCGCCGAGCCCGGCCAGACCATCGCCATCGTTGGCCCCACGGGGGCCGGCAAGACCACGTTGGTCAACCTCATCATGCGGTTCTATGACCTGGACTCGGGCGCCATCACCTTGGATGGCCGAGACATCGCAACGTTCCCGCGAGAGGAGCTGCGTTCTCAGGTCGGGATGGTGCTCCAGGACACCTGGCTCTTCGGCGGAACCATCATGGAGAATCTGGCGTACGGCAATCCCGACGCCACCGAAGACCAGATCCTGGAGGCGGCCCGCGAGGAGTTCCCGGTGCCCCTCGAGGTGCGCTCGATCCACCAGGTGGAATTCGACCACGGGGACACCCGCAACTACATGGCGGCCCTCTCGAAGGGCGACCTCTGCGTCTTCCTGACCCAGGACGCGATCCCGGCCGGCCCCAGCTTCCTCACCGACCTGGTGGCCAACTTCGAGGACCTCACCGTGGGTGCGGCGACCTGCCGCAACCTGCCGCGGCCCGACGCCCAGCTGCTGACCAAGATCTTCAGCGCCGACGACCCGGGCTACTCGCCCGAGCGGCGTGAGGTGCGGCTCGCCGACGTGCCGGACTACCACCGGCTCGATCCGCACGCCCGGCGCGATGGTCTCCGTTCGTGGGGCGATGGTGACCGTTCGAGCGCCGGGTGGCGTCGTGCGAGTCGGCGGCAGGCACATGCACATGGGAGCGATGGCAGCTGTTCGGGTTCGAACCCCCAGCATCCCCATGGGAATGGCATCCGTGAACGTTCGCGGTGGCGTGTCGGTCATGACACGCGGCGGGATGCGCGGGATGCGCGGGATGCGCTAACTCGCGGTCTTGTCGATCGCAAACCAGAGTGCCACGCGCGCTGGACGACCGGCGCGCTCCACCATTGCAGGTCCGAGATAGAGCCCTGGCGCGACCTCGCGCAACTCATCTCGGATCGCCGCAATGAAGAACGGGTTTTCCGGTTGGCGGTAGTCCAGCAGCACGCAGGGTTTCCCATCGATGGCCGAGGCTTCCACGCGCGTCGCGAACGGGTATTTTTCGCCCAGCAAAGCTACGCGATTGATGCCGCGCCCCACATCTTTGGACGAAGAGGAAAACGACTTCCCGCCCCACGGAAACAGGCGCGAACGTGCGAAGGCTGCGATCCGTTTTCGCATGCCCTTCCAACCCAATGCTCCGACGAGAGTCAGCATCCGCCCAGGCGGCGCACCATCCAGTGCGTCGATATCGAAGAGTGAACCTGCGCGATAGATGTCTTCGAGCTCGGTCACACTCAACCGCGCGAGTTGGTCGACTGTGAAATCGGATCGGTGCGTCGTGCAAAAGGCTTCGTCGATTGAGCCTTTGGTGGTCTGCGTCGTTGTCATTGGATCTCCAAGTTGCGAACGGTGACGGCATCCCACGCGGCTGCCTCGGCATTCGCGACGAGAACGTCGCTCAACACCAAGTGGCCGAGACGGTGTGCCTTGTAAAGGCCGAGAAACGAGCCGAGCGTGAGCGCCATCAGCGCCGGCGCCGGCAAAGGCTTGAATGCATCGCGAGCGCCGTCTGTCTCGAAGTACGCGTAAAAGGGTGCCAGTGAGCGGGCCTCCAGCGCGAGGCTCTCCTCGTCCAAGTACGATCCGTGATGATGCAATTCCAGGAAGGCCAGCTCGTCGGGACACTCCCGCGCGAACTGCGCGAGTTGAAACCAGATGTGCCGAAACACCACCCGCGGCGACTGCGAAATGTCGAGATCATCGAGCAGCGCACCCATCAATCGAAGCTTGGCGTTGCGATACAGCACGTTGACCAAGGCCTCTTTGCCGGTGAACGCGCGGTAGATCGTGCCCGCCGCAACACCTGCCGTTTCAGCGATGAGCGGAACCGGCGTCCCGTCATACCCGCGCTCGACAAAGAGCCGGAGCGCCGCAGCCAAAATGCGATCACGGCTATTCGGAATCGCTTGGCGGCGAGAAGGAACGTTCATTCACATCTGTACTAGCCGAACTATTAACCGCGCGCAATCATCGAATAAAGCATTGTCGATCCAGGATATCCTCGAAAACATGAACGGACGTTCACAGTGGTAGCATCCAGCATGCTTCGGTCTATGAGCCTGCTGGTTCTGGTCGCCTGCCAAGCTGGCCCACCTCCTGCGCGCTCTTTCGTGCTCTCGAACGGGTCCCGGGTCGAGGTTCATCCGAACGGCCAGGTCGTGCTCCAACGAGACGAGCGAACCCTGACCACGATCCCGCCGCTCCACGGTCCAGTGCTCCGAACATATGACGAGCGGACCCGTGGCAACCTAGGCATCTGGGAGTTTCTTCGCTCCAACGAAGTCGAGGTCGCGCTGGTACCGACGAACACACCGCGCGTGGGAGCTGCCAGCGAAATCCTGATCGACTATGAGGATGATACAGGCGCAGCGAGAGGCACTCTCGCAATCGAAGCGGATGGGGACGAACGGACTCGCTTTCGCTTCACTCTCGAATCTGGCGACGCTCGGTCCATTGCGATTCCTTTTCTTTGCGACGACATGGGTTCGTTTCACGGATTCGGTGAGCAGTACAACTCCACCGACCAGCGCGGCGAGTCGTTCACCCTCTTCGTGAGCGAGCAAGGCATCGGACGCGACGGAAGTCTGCCCGCGCTCACCGGCAACTCGCACACCAGCTACTTTCCGATGCCCTACTGGCTCGACGCGCGCGGCCACGGCGTGCTCTTCACGACCGACTATCGGGTCGCAGTAGACATCTGCGATAGTGATCCCGGCGTCGCTTGGATCGAAGTGACCTCGAGCGAACCCGTGGAGTGGTTGGTCTTTCATGGCCCCCAACCACTGGATGTCATACGGCAGCTCGGGGACGTGGTTGGGCGCCCGGCACCCTTGCCCGACTGGGCGTTTGGGCTCTGGATCGGTTCTCAAGGCGGGCAGGATGCTGTCTTGGCTGAAGTCGCTGCACTTGAAGATGCCGCGGTGCCCGTCGCTGCGTTTTGGGTGCAGGACTGGACCGGCGTGCGCATGAACATCGGCGGCGGTTTCGGTGTGCAGTACCGCTGGGTCACCGACACCGAGCACTATCCAGACCTGCCTGCGCTCGTCGAGGAGCTGCATACCCGCGGCTATCGATTCCTGGCGTACGCGAATCCCTTCGTCGATCCCGAACTTGCTGATCACTTCCCCGCGCTAGATGCCGCGGGCCTATTGGTCCAGTCGCCCGACGGCGGCTCGTACGTCTTCGCGGCACCCAACATTCAATCGTCGCATCCCGACCTGACGAACCCCGCCACCCAGCAGTTCGTGGCAGACGCGCTTCGGGCGATGGTGCGCGACATCGGCATCGACGGTTGGATGCACGACTTCGGCGAGTGGAACCCGCTCGACGCAGTCCTGAGCGATGGTTCGGATCCCTTGGCGTACCACAACCGATTCCCCATCGACTGGCAGCGGATGGCACGCGAAGCGCTCGACGCCGAGCGACCGGATGGCGACTACGTGTTCTTCGCGCGCTCTGGCTGGACCGGCGTGCAATCGGTTGCCCAAATCCACTGGGCGGGCGACCAAGAGGCCACCTGGGACGTGAACGATGGCATCCCCACTGTGGTCCCTGCGCTGCTCAACCTCGGATTGGCCGGTCAGTACAACGTCACACACGACATCGCAGGTTTCAGCGGGGGTCCCAGTAGCAAAGAGCTGTTTCTTCGTTGGACGGAGCTAGGCGCTTTTACACCGATCATGCGCACACATGAGGGCAACGAACGAGATGACAACTGGTCTTGGGAGCGCGATGCCGAGACGACAATGCACTTTCGGCGATTCGCGCGGGTGCACGCACTGCTCGAGCCAACCTTTCGACGTCTCGCAGACGAAGCCCAGATCCACTCTGCGCCCATCGTGCGGCACTTGATGCTGCAGTACCCAGGAGACGTGACGAGCCGTTCGGTGCATGATCAGTTCATGCTGGGGAACGAGCTCTTGGTCGCACCGATCACCGCCGAGGGCGCAACGTCCCGGCAAGTCTATTTTCCACCGGGCACGTGGTTTCACGTTTGGAGCGGCGACGAGTTCGCTGGCGGTCAAACGATCGAAGTATCTGCGCCGATCGGCCAGCCTGCCGTGTTCGCAAACGGCATGGACCGAAGTGACCTGAGGAGCGTCGAATGAGGAGCGTCGAATGAGGAGCGTCGAATGAAGGTCCTCGTCATCCGCCACAGCAGCGCCATCGATCCCTACTCGGCGCCGAGCGACGAGCTTCGGTGGCTGACACCGGAAGGCCGCACACGAATGCGCCACGTCGCATCGAAGATCGCACAGCGCGTCGTGCCGACTCACATCTACACCAGCCCACTGGTCCGCGCCGTACAGACGGCGGAGATCCTCGCCGCAGAGCTGAGCTATCAGGGGCGCCTCATCGTGCATCCTCCACTTGCCGTCGACTACGGAACCACTGCACAGGCGCTCTCGGTATTGGACGCACACTTCGCCAACGAGGCCCAGACCAACGAGGTCATCGCGCTCGTCTCACACGCTCCCAAGGTCCGAATGTTGGCCGGCCATCTCTCAGGACAGGCGCAAATGCCTGGCTTCAAGACTGGATCCACCTGTTGTGTCGAGATCGAAGGCGATGCGCGATCCATTGCCTGGTGGGTGGATCCAGACGCTCTTTGAACTTTGTGGGACAATGCGCGCCGCGGCCAAGGTCGGACCCGATTCGGGGGTCTGAGCAAGAACTTTCGCCCGAAGCAGGCGTCCGCATTGGCGAAAAGGGGAAGCGATGTCGAGATTCGGTGCTCTTGCGCTAGCGGTCTTCGGATCTGGAGCGTTTGTTGGAGCGTTTGTTGGAGCGTTTGTTGGAGGGTGCGGCGGCTCGGGCGAGCCCCTCGCAGCAGGTACGCTCGCAACCGTACAACCAGTACGTGGAGGCGGCGAGATGGACCGCGTCGCAGTGGACGAGGCGGTCGAAGTCCGAGGACTCGCGCGAGTGCTCTTGGATTCCGGGCCACGCCTTCTCGTGCGCGACGCGAAATTCAAAGTGTTGAGCACCACGAGTGTAGAACTCGAAAGCGGCAACGCGTTCGTCCGAGTGCATGCGGGGGATGCACTCGTCATGACCGTCGGGGAGTTACGATTGTCGACGACCGACGCGGGCTTCTCGATCGAAGATGGGCACGTCTATGTGATCCGTGGCGAAGTCGCGTATCAATCCGGCGAGACGCGCGGCACCATCAGCGCTGGCGAGCGACTTCACGAAGGGCGTGTCGTAGCCGAGCAGCTCTGGGAAGACTGGACCGGCGGACTGGCTCGACCAGGCCCGGGGCTCGGCGCCTCGAGCGCCATCGGTGCGCTGCACGCGCGTGTGCCCGGCGCCATCGGGCAAGCACGATGGCCACTGGTTGTCCGACGCATGGACGTGCGCGTGCGCATCGTGGACGACATGGCCATCACCGAGGTCGAACAGCTCTTCTTCAACCCGGCGAGCGAAGCCGTCGAGGGCCTCTACACGATCCGCGTTCCCGACGTATCGGTGCTGCAACGGTTCTCGGTCGACCGAAACGGACAGCTCGTCGACGGCTACGTGCGCGAGAAGGCCCAAGCCGCCGCGGCGTACCAAGCACAGGTGTATCAGGGCTCCACCCTCGATCCCGCGTTGCTCGAATGGGTCGGTCCGGGCACGTATAAGGCGCGTATCTACCCGATTCAACCGGGTGCCACGCGACGAATCGTCGTTCGTTATGCCGAGTGGTTGCAACGCTCCGAAGCAGGCACACGCCTCTATCGGTTTCCGATGGACTCGGGTGCGAGCGCACCGACCATTCAAGAGGTCTCGTTTGAAGCCGATCTCTCTGCCGCGAACTCGGCAAACGTATCGAGTGGCTTCGACGCTGAGGCAGATGGAGACACGGTGCGGATGCGTCGCAGCGACTTTCGACCGACCAGCGACCTCTATCTCGAGATCGAAGACGAAGAAGAGCGCGATGGGCTGATCGCATGGCGTGCCGAACACAGCGCACCCGCTCGGGATCCTCGTGCTGGCGCAATGCCCGACGAGTCGGAGCTGGACTACGTATACGTTCCGCTCGTATTGCCCGATTCGATCTTCGGCGAATCGGAACAGAACGGGCTCGACATGGTGATCGTCGCTGATGTTTCGGCGGGCACCGATCGCTCACATCTCGAGCTCGGACGAACGGTCGTGGAGTCGTTGACCGCACACCTCGGCGACGGCGACCGCATCGCCATCGTCGCGAGTGACGTCGGCCTGCGGGCGTTGGGAGGCGACGCAAGCCTAGGCGATGCGAGCCCGGCGCGCGTGGAAGCCCTACTCGATGCGCTCGCGCGTGAACCTTCCGGCGGTGCGACAGACCTCGGTTCGGCACTCGCCGACGCCGCTGCCCTGCTCGATGCCCAGCGGCATGGAGTGGTAATCTACGTCGGTGACGCCGCGCCGACCGTGGGCGAGCTCGGAGCAGAAGCGCTGCTCGAACGCGTGGCTCGCTTGCCCCAACCGCTTCGAGCATATGGCGTGGGTGTCGGATCAAACGCGCAGCTCGAGTTGCTCGACGCGATCACGCGAGGTAGCGGTTTGGCGCTGCGGGTCGAGACACGCGCCGGAGCGGCCGAGGCTGCACTTCAGATCCTGGGCCACGCGGAACAACCCGCCGCCCATCGAGTCACGATCGAGATGGCTGGCGTTGAGCAGCTCTTTCCCCGCAGCGCCGCCGATGTCGTGCGCGGCCAGGTGCTGCCTGTGGTCGGCCGAGTCGAAGACGACCTGCCCACTGAGATCGTAGTGCGCGGCGTCGCCGGCGGCACAGAGTTCGAACAGCGGATGACGATCACCGAAAAGTCGATCGAAGACGAAGGCGACATGCGCTTGCGCTGGGCATCAGAGCGACTGCGACAGCTTTTGCTCGCGGGCGGCACACGCGAAGAGATCGCCGACTTGGGTGTGCGCTACGGCATCATCACTCCCTTCACCAGCTTCTACGTTCCTTCGGCGGCCGAGCTCGCGTCGCTCGGGGAAGCAGCGCGGCCATTGCTGCGCCAGCCGCCCGGCTTCGAAGCAAGCACACGGTTTGCGCTCGTGCCCACGACGGCGCTGATCACGATGGGCGCGTGCACCGACGCGGAGTTCAGTGCGAGTTCACGCGGCGCCGAAGGCAACATAGCCAACGACAACGAGGGCGACATTCTGGCCCAGCTAGAGGTCACCGAGGAAGAAGCGCCGGCGATGGATCCCAACGAACCGATGGCGCAGACGACGCCGACGCCTTCGCCCGACAACGGCGCATTCGGCAACGCACAGCAGGCTCAGCCGAGGAGTGAGTCCTCTCGTCGTCCTGCAGCAGGCGCTCCGCCGGTTGTCACCGAAACCGCGACGGCTGAGCCGATCGAAGTATACGATCCCGAGCCCGAACCGGAGGTGGCCGCCGCAGCCGAAGCGGGCATGGAGCGAGAGCGTCTGGCAAATGAAGCCACCGCGAGCGCGGAGACGATCATAGTAGGCGCCCTTCGCGGCGGCAGCGGCGAAGACGAAGGCGACCTCGCCGATGTTCTCGCTGACCCAGCTCAGCCCAGCGACGATTCGACAGCGCCTGACCGAGCGAGGGCACGCGAGTTGCGCGACCTGGCCGAGCAGTTGGCGCGCACGGGCGCGATCCGTGGTTCGGGCAGCGATTCGGACGGGTACGCCGACGCCGAGCAAGAAAACGCGGACGACGACCACGACCTGCGAACTCAACTCGACGCACTTGGCTACGCCCAGGCGCACGCGTTCAACTCGGAGTCCGCACGAGGCGATCGAAACGGCGATCGAAACGGCGATCGAAGCGGCAATCGAAGCGGCACTCGAAGCGGAAATCGAACGCGTGTCGACGTGCAAACAGGCGGCCATCGGATCACGGTCACTGTCGACCCGCACCAAGCCGCCAGGCATCAACGGCGGCGGTGCAGCGACGCGGCCAATCTCTTGCTCGATAGCCGCCGAGAGGTGTGGCGCGAGCGTTTGAACAACGGAAGCGGCATCGCCGATTGGCTCAACGTCTACCGACAAGCCCGTCGCAACTGCGAGCTCCGACGTTGGCGCGACCATCGCGCCCTTCTGAACTTGCTCCTGGCCAAAGCCGGCAATGTCTCACGCATGATCGTCGTGTACCGGATGCTCGGCGGAAGCTCGGCCCGTGCGCACGTTCGAAGGAGCATTCTCCGGCGCGTTAGAACACCCGAGGACCTTCGGCTCGCACGGCAGTCCTTCGGTGCATCCTCAGCAGACAACGAGCTCATCGCCCAAGTGCTCGAGCGCGCGGGGGAAGGCGCTGGTAAGATCCGAGCGCTTCGCCGACTCATCAGCCAGTTCAAGACACATCTCGATCTCAAGCTCCAGCTACTCGAAGAGCTCGAACGTGCGGGCCGGATCGCCGAAGCGCGCCGGCTGGCGCACACGCTTCGTTCCGATCCCATGACCGATGCCGGTGTGCGCACGGCGATCGGCGAGATGTACTTGCGAATGGACGACGAGCCCGAAGCCCGACGCGTCTTCAGCGAGATCGTGGAGTTTGCTCCGCAGGACGCGCTCGCTCGGCGCCGCCTGGGCGACCTTCATATCGCACACGGCTGGTACGCCGATGCCTACCGGCAATACGAGACGTTGGCCCGCATCACACCGGACGATCCCTCGGTCGCGCTGCTCCTCGCGCGTGCGGCTGCAGGCGCGGGACGAGTCGATGAGGCACTGCGTCTCGAGCAGGGGCTCGCACAGAGCACCGGAGGAGACGCGGGACTCGGCCGCGTCGCGCTGCTTTGGTCGTCGGTTCGATTTGCCGAGCTGCGACGAGAGGCACGCGAGGCAGGCAATGCGGAGCGACTCGACGCGCTTGCTGCCAGAATGCGGCGAAGTGGGGTGCTCCGAATCTCGAGCGCCGTGCGTGCGACGCTCGTGTGGTCGCACCCGGACGCGGCGCTCTCACTGTGGGCTGCCCATCCCGGGCTGAACGTGACACGTCCGCCCGACCTCGCGCCCGAATACGGCATCGAGGCGTTCGACTTGCAGGAGCAAGAACCCGGCGCGTACCAACTCGAGGTTCGACACCTGGATGCCGGGCATCTGACCGAAGTCAGCGCAAAGCTCGTCGTCGTCTGGAACGAAGGTGGAGAAGACGAGAAGATCGTCGTGCACACGATCACATTCACACCCGAGCACCACAGGAGTGCATTCCGGTTGGAAGGCCGAGAGCTCACGGAGGTGCCCCAATGAGGAAGCTGCTGTTGCTCTGGCTGCTCTGTGCTGCCTGCGGTGGTGGGGCACCCGATCCGGCGCCCACCGTTGCGATGGCGGAACCGATTCGCGGGGTGTTCACGCTCGAGCGTGAAGACTTCCAGGTTCGGGTTCAGTCCCCCACCCGCATCGAAGAAGGAGCGCTGGCGCTGACCGCCGCCGACGGGCGCGGAGCCCTTCGGCTCGACGGCGGTGGATGGATCCTCATGGACCGCGAAACACAGGTCGCTGCGTCGCTCGACGGTATCGAGCTCAAAGCGGGTCGTGTCTGGATCGACGCACGCGATACCGAAGTCACCGTGCGCACGGAGGCGGGAGAGATCCGCGCAGTCGATGCAACCTTCGCCGTGGAACGCGGTGACGTGACACGGGCCTATTGTGGATCGGGCGAGCTCAGCTTCGTCGCAGGCGAACGAGACGGCCGCGTTGCGCAAGGAGAAGAGCTCACGCTGGGAGAGACCCCCGCCGTCCAGCCCGCGACGCTCTGGGATGATTGGACGGGCGGTTTGGCCAACCCCACACCTCGCCGGGAAGCCGTCGTGGGCTATGTGGGTATCCTCGCTGGGCGCGGGCTCGCCGAGGTTGGACGAGCGCGACGCCCGCTGGCGATTCGGGCGCACGAAGTCGAAGCGAACATCGAAGGTGACTTCGCCTCGGGATGGTGCCAGCAGGCCACACAAGAGCCTGACCAAGGTTGACTTGCCCGACCCATTTCCACCCACGATCGCAAGGGTCTGTCCCGCTGGAACAACCAAGCTGACTTTTTTGACAACTGGCTGGTGGGGCTGGTAAGCAAAGAAAACGTTTTCGAACGTGATTGCTTGTGATACATGGCCGCCTACCGCTAAGGCAAGTCAAGCTGACAACGCAATTGCCGAACGTATCACCAAAATACCGCTGGCTCGTAGTGGTTCTGTTTTACGGCTGCTGGCGGCAACGCACGCAGCACACCTTGGAAGGCCACGTGGCGGAGTGGTGACGCAACGGATTGCAAATCCGTGTACCCCGGTTCGATTCCGGGCGTGGCCTCCAGTGTGAACACTTGATTTTCGGGTCTACTGGCCAGTTTTCAATGGCAGGCGTTGCTCACCCGCGCGTGATCGAGCCGCCACTCAACAACCTGGTCAACATCGATTAGAATCGATGTTTGAGTGTACCTTTGATCCTCAGATCGCCATCATCAGGCTCATCTTGGGTCGGTTGCTCTTGTGCAATGGCAGGTGGAGCATCGCCGTAGAGGAGTTCAAGGCCAAAATCCAATTTTGGCAACACGCCCAGGTTACCAAGCCCAGGGATCGCGATGATCGAATTAGATTTCTCTTCCGATTTTGTCTTTTGCGATGACAGATCCAACGAACTCTTC
>JAVJHY011566417.1:0-11135 GCA_035593235.1 Phascolosoma agassizii | reverse complement strand
GTCCTGCAAGAGGGTTCTCTTGCAGGACGTGAGAAGAAGCGAAAACGGTTCTCTAAGACTTCAATGCTTACTCTAGGGAAATATGTGGTGCAAAGCCGCCAGGGCTCCCTCCAACCGATCTCGGTCCAATCGTCAACGAGTATTCCCCTGTGGGCGAACTTCCTCCTTTGTATTTGGCTATTTGCCCAAAATTTGACGGGGTAAATGTCCAGGTGTGCGTGCCCATCTCATCTGCTGTATCGGCTTGGATGAGTTTGATCGCTCCGTATGTTGCGAACCGACCATCTCCAATTCTATGGAATGCACCATTGTCCGCACTCAGGTGTATTTCCCATATCGTCGTTGTGCTGAATCCCACAGACGTCCATGTCACGGTTGCTGGGCTCCCTGATTGATACGTATGCCCAGCCGTCGGTTGTGAGATATGTATCTCCAGCGGGGTTTGAGGGGTTGGCATTGGTACATTATTCTGGACGAGTCCATAGATACCCTGGCTCTTACCATCGACTGCACTGGCAGGCGCGGCGGCACCCGCTAATGTCTTTCCAAAGCTGTTCATCAATGTTTGACTGGTCTTATCGAGATACTGCCCATACTTTGCGCGGAAGTCCGCGATGAACTTGGCTTTGTTTTGTGTGAGATATGGAGGATTGGCGGAAGAGAACGGTATCGCTCCCGGAGCTTGATCATAATAGTACAGGCGCGTGCCATTATAATAGACGAAATCCGGTGCCGTATAATTGGCAAATTCTTGGTCGAGCGATCCTCCTGCGGCTATGCCGACTCTGTGTGTTTGTTTCATCATATACACGTTATAGGGCGTGACTCCATTCAGCGCTGACGAGGTCAGGGGCAGGTTGACGATACCCGTCGCGAACACCCCACGCGTGCTTGCCCCACCGCGATCTTGTGGGGTCAGCACGCGGAGATTAATGATATTTCGCAATGTGAGATTTTTGAACCCGGTCTCACCACCGCTCGTGGCTTGGATCCCAATGGTGAACCCTTCAATATTGATATTTTCATAACGGATGCTGGTCACATTGCCATTACTTGAGATTCCGCGCCCGGTGAGGCCTTCTTCTTCGTTGGCCATCTCCTCAGGTCTGGAGATTTCTCTTGAGCTCAACTTAATTGGATTATTGATATCACCGAGGACGATGCCGTTTCTGAATATCTTTCCTGATGTATATCCGATCGCCATCCCCTTATACGAGACGTTCCAGATTTGGAAGTTTTCAAATACATCCCCACCTGCTCCTGAGAGCGGCGCACCGGTCCGACGATGCCAGCGCAGCCCATAGCCGATCCCACTGCCAAAGGCATGGTTGCCACTCACCGTTTGGAACGGTACTTGTGAGGCCTTGATGAGGTTTCCGCGGATTCCTCCGAAGCGTCGACTCACGACTCCAGTTTGAACGTTCTCGAGGGCAAATTCGTAATGATCTCGGTCTCTCGCACGGAATGCTCCGTGGAAGAAGAAGGCTTCCTCCGCATGACCTGATGCAATATTGTCTATCAGTTTCACGCCAGGTGATTGGATCCAAAAGCCATTGCCTGTTGAACCAAATCCGGTCCCTTCATCTCTATCCGAACCACCATGATTCGTCGGGCGGTCGGTTACTTTAGATTTGACTGCCAGGTTGTGAATGAACGCGCCTGTTTCGTTGCCGATTTCTGTAATAAAACCTGCGCCAGCGGTGTCATACGACACGTTATCTTCAAATATGACATGACTATCGTGATTGACGTAGCCCCAACCCGGGTTATGTTCGACGACGTTTCCTTTCACGAAGACAGGATCCTTTTGAATGCCTGTTCGGTGAAAATGCACGGCATAGCGCCCACGGGCATTTTTGCCAGTGCTCGCAATTAACTTACCGGCAGAGTCGAGTTTTGGATCGGTGGTGATGATGGTTTTATCGTTCCGTCCCATGTGCACCATTTGTGCGTATTGTAATGTGACGTTTCGACTATGAAAAAACATGACATGGCCAGCACGTGTTGGATCTACCTTATTTTCTGACTCAATGATCATATTCCGGCTCATATTTGCCACCGGAATTTTTTGCAGGTCTGCACGCGGTGTGGCGTGATCATAGGCCAATGATTCTTCAAGGGTGATATGTTGACCACTCAGAGATTTGATCGTGACGATTTCATCTTCGTCTCGGGTACTCGTTGGTTTGCGGACGCCAGGAACGAGCAGTCGATCTCCTGCGCGCCAATTCACTGGCACTTCGCTTAATGTCAGGGTACTCGTCCCTGGGCGTGGGTCATCTGAGACAATGATGAACCCACTCTTGGTCTGTCCGACCATTGACGTGGTGCCATGTGTGATCACTCCTCGACTTAAGAGAAGAGGATCCCAACTGGTATCGATGGCTCCTTGATCGGTGATGAAGATTTTGGCTGTTTTATTGCCTTGAATGGGTTGCGTGAGCGTGCCGATTTCTAGGAATCCTGCGGGATCCACAATGAGTGTATCCACAGTGAGTTGGGTGTTTTGTGTTGGATCAAAGCGCAGTGTTCCGTCCACGCGTACCGTGGCGATCCTTGCGGTATCTTGATGGTTGAGCGTGACCGTCTTTTCTTTGGGAATCCAGACACGACTATTATCTGAAGGAATCGTTCCCTTCGACCACACGCTCGCATCCTGCCAGAGGCCACTCGCGACCGCGACATGTGTGGCCTCAGTTCTGTCAACCAACTTGAACAAGGCGAGATGCTCTCGTTGCTTGTTGAGATCATCTTGGTGTGGCAGGGTTGGAGTCGGAATTGGTGTTGGCGTCGGTGTGGGCGTTGGAGGCGGTGTGTTGGCTTGGACTGTGATCGCAATGCCTCTCGAGGTGTGACTTGCCCCCCTGTCATCCGTGACGGTTAACGTCACCGTGTGGTTGCCGGCATTGAAGACTGAGGAAGGGTTCATTAGCCCGCTTGTCTGGCCATTTCCAAAATTCCAGCGATACGTCACAATCGTGCCATCTGGATCCACGGCATTGGAGCCATCAAACTGTACCGTCAGAGGATCGAGACCATTGGTCACACTCGCACTGGCCACGGCCGTGGGTGTTTGGTTTGGCGCTGGGGCAGCGGGCGCCACGGTCACCTGTATCGAGTCACTGGCCGTCGCGCCGTCGTTATCTTCCACTTCTAAAGCAAACGTATACGTCCCTTCACTGAGCGTCAGCTGTGGTGTCGCGACATCAGCTGGCTTGGGGTTGCCGCTCCAGCGATAGGCCACGATGGTGCCATCGGTATCGCCTGATCCACTGCCATTGAGTGTGACGTTGACTGTGGTTTGGCCTTGCTGGATCGTCATGGTCTGATTTGCTCCAGCATCAACGGTTGGGGGCTGATTGGCTGGTTGGTTGCCAGTCATGAGATTGGAGATCTCTCTCGCATTTAACGCCTTCGAATAGATCCGCACCTCATCGAGCTCACCGCTCCAGGGCCTGGCACTGTCGCTCGGTGGATTGCCTCCTAGCCACAGTGGCACATTTGGATTGGTGGTGAGACTGCCACTCTTCGTGGTACTCCCGACGAGTAGGCCATCTTTGTAGAGCCGCATCTTCGAGCCATCATACGTGGCCGCGACATGTACCCACGTGTTTTCGATTAGATCTCCGGTATTGGCAATTAAGGTCGTGGTGCTGCCTCCTGCTTTGAGTCGAAAGCGTAACCGCGTCGCGCTTCCTTGCCTCATCGTACTGACCATTAGATAGTGCGCCTGTGTGCTCGTCCCGGTGGCCTTCGAGAGAATGCGGCGGTCATTGTACGTTCCAAACCTCAAATTATCTGAACGGACCCAGGCTGCGAGCGTGATGGTGTTGCCACTGACACCCAGATTGCCAGCGTTCACGTAATCATTTGTCCCATCAAAATGTACGGCGCCATTTGTTTGACCAGTCGTCCAGGTGACGTTATTTTTCAACAACCCGTCATGCCCCTGGCCGGTGACATCAGCGGTTGTCGTTCCTGACCCTTCCTCGAACGGCCAGAACGCCATCAAGTTCTCTTCAAGAACCGTTTGCTGTAATGCCAATGGATCCGCTGTGGTTTGGGGATTTGGTGAAGTTGCATCAGTCGAAGTGGCGGAACCGCTGTTGGTCCCAAGATTTTCGTAAATGACGATGCTGGTTTTCGCCCATCCAATGGAAATCACATCAAGATCACCGTCTCCATCCATATCGACTAACTGCGTGCCGTCATGGTGATCGATGAGGTTGGAGTCGCCGGCATCTACTGTGTGCGTGGTCCATGAGGTTCCCGTTCCATCGTTTTCAAAAATGAAGACTTCGCCATGAGCTTTATGTGCTCCACCGATAATATCCATATCCCCATCCCCATCCATGTCGCCCGTATCCATGCTGGAGTAGATGACATTTTGAGCGATGAGGTGTTCAGTCCACGTGGCCCCCTGATTATGGTTCTCTGCCCAAATAAGCCACGCGTTTGGGCTTTCAGCACCGATGACGACGTCGAGATCTCCATCTTGATCGATGTCTGCGAGTTTGACGCGGTCGGGATTGCCGACGCTCATCGTGACGCCGGTTCGCCTCTCAAAGCTCCCGTCAGGCTGCTGATGTAGCCATGTTGTACCAAGGTGGATATCAAGACGTCCGTCGCCATCGATATCTCCAGTGGAAATTTGTTCGCGGTTGGTGGTGGCACTGAGCTGTTGGAAGGGCCATGTGGCACTGGTGGGATCACTGGGAATGGTGAGCATGGTGGTTCCAGGTGCTGTGTTATGCCAGGAGAGTACCAGTTCGCTCTTGCCACCAGGTATCACTTGTCCGAGACTTGCACCTTGTAGGAAATTTCCACCAAGGGCAGGAGTCTGAATGTCCATGATCGTAAAGTTTCCGTTGCCGTTATTGCGGGCCCATGACAAGGCTTCACCCACGATTTTGCCGTTGGTTCCCAAAATATCCATGTCGCCATCTTCGTCCAGGTCGGTGACGGTAGCCATGTTGTGGAGCGGCGCGCCAATCGTCTGACTTGTCCATGCGCCGTTTAAGGTGCCGGGATTGGGCCACCACCAGCCACCAGCCACCAAATCTGGCAGGCCGTCGCCATTGAGGTCTTGGCCTTCGATGAACACACCTTTCCACGGCAGGGATGTTTCAATGATATGGCGCTGCCACTTATTCAATGGAGTTTCAGCAGAAACGGATGTAGCTATTCCCAATGCAAGGACTATCGCAAGGCATACCGAGGACAACACGTGAGTGTTATGTTTACGCATTTGGTCGAACACAGAAGGAAAGCTCCATTTATTTTTTGCCCATGTATCAAGAGAGTGTTTGCTATGAAGTGTGATCTTGTTCATCGTGTGATCTCCTCAGCTTGAGTGTACAGGGCAATAATGGACGAACGTGCACGTGCCTATGAAAGAAACTCATGTCATCGTCGATCGGGATAACTATCGGCAGGATGGGCAAAAAAAAGAGGACAGATCCTCCTAGGTTCGGCCTTGCAAAGATCATGCACATTGCCTCGGTACAGGGAGGTGCACGAAACAAGAAAAGAGAGGCGGGTAAAGAAACAAACGTGCTGTTCAGGCAAGGGTAGCTCGTGACTGCAAGCAGAGAGAGGAATGGAGGGTCATGCCTACAGTGTTCTTACGTACCATGGCTTGACCTGCATGGGCATTCAGTTGAATTAAGGTACGTTTTTCATCTTTCACGGAATATCATTGGTGAGAGCGTGTGTAGGAAATGTTTAATCTCCGATATCGAATCTTTTGTCTTCTCCTAAATTGTTTATCGCGCTTCTATATTCCTAAGTCATTTTTCTTTTTACTTTTGTGACCGAAGCCAACTTACCGCACTATCACCAAATTGGGTTTCTATAGGATGCCCTAGAAGATAAATTTCAGCCAATAATTTGTAATAATGGCGGGGAGGTTTGGTAGTTAACGTAGGAGCTTTTGGATGTGGTTTTTGAGTTGGAAGAATACTTGGTCGAATGCCGCGTTGATTTCAGTTTCAGTGCCCGTGGCTTTGGCTGGATCGGGAATGCTCCAATGGAGCTTTCTTGGTTGACCAGGGAAGAGTGGGCAAACTTCACCTGCGGCTTGATCGCAGACGGTGATGATAAGATCGAACGTGGTGTCGGTCATATCATTCCATGATTGGCTAATCGGCTGGCCGGGATCGATTCCATTCCGTTGCAAGGTGGCTATTGCACATGGATGCACTTTTCCGGTGGGATGGCTTCCTGCGCTCCAGGCTTGGTATTTCCCTTGTCCCAGATAATTAATGAGGGCTTCAGCCAGGATGGAGCGACAAGAATTACCCGCGCAAAGGACCAAGACGTTTGTTTTCTCGTCCTCCATTAACTACAACAGCCGCTGGTTTCCTGTGCAGGTTTTTTTGACTCCGGTGTAGCCAAAAGCGTCGGCGCACAACAGGCCGTATCTGCTTGTGTCAAATGGGTGGAGAAGATCTCGGCGTCTTCCATCGTGCGGTAAGCTTCCCATGCTATTCCCGCAGGATCCAGTACCCAAGTTTTGTCTGACTTGGCATAACAGCACAGGGTTTCACCTTCTTCGGCAACAGGGAGCTTCTCTGCTGTGAGACGTTTGCGGATGTCGTTCAGCTCTTCTTCCTCATCCACCTGAATGCCTAAGTGGTCGACCCCTTTTGTGACCGCTCGGGTGGAGATGGCTAAGTTGAGGTGAGGATCATCCAACATCCATTTGGCATAGTCCGGTTTGCGTTTGACGGGTTCTGCTCCTAATAGCTTGCTGTAAAATTTGATGGCTTCTTCTAATTGTTCGACACCGATATGCATATGCAGACGTTTCATGATTTGTCCTCCTTGTGAGTGGGTTGACAACAATTCGAGAGTTCGATGATGCAGCAATTTTTCGTTTTATGGTCTCGGACACTCGCCATGTTCTCGTGGCAACAGTCTTCCACCATGTAGCGGATGAGCTTGGTGAAAAAATCAAAGTTGGCGCTGTAGATGATGGATCGTCCCTCTCGCCTTGAAAGAACCAACCCCGCCTTACTCATGTGAGAAAGGTGGAAAGAGAGCGTATTGTGCGGGATACCTAAGCTGTCGCTTACTGCGCCAGCTGGGACTCCGTCTGGCCCATGTTCGACCAGTAGGCGGAATACCTGGAGCCTGGTTTCTTGCGAGAGGGCACTAAATGCGAGAGTAGCTTCATTGATTTCCATATGTCTAGAATAATAGACATATTAGGTTTTGTCAAGTCTTGAGGGAGGGAGGGGGATTAACTAAAGGTTTTTGTTTTCGCCTGTCTTCTGTTGGAGGGGATTCCGAATCAACTTTTTCTGAGAGGAGAAAGGGAAGGAATACATTCACCCCTTCATAATATAAAAGGAGCCTGAAAATTTCGGATGAGATGAGTTGAATTTTACTGGCGAAGGGCAATCCCCCTCGCCAGCAGTGGTAGAATACGAGTGGTGGCTAGGGTTATTTTTTGGCCTTTTTGTCGGCCCGTTTTTCTTTCAGGGACTTGGCCGGTTTCTTTTTGGCTTCCTTTTTTGAATCCTGGTTTTTCCCCATCAAAGTCCTCCTTGTGAATGTGTCATTGTTGGTTTCTCAATGAAGGCTAGGGATTTGCTGCTGCTAGCTTTTTTGCCTCGACCGCGGCCGCGGCTTCGGCTTTGGCGGCGGCGGCGACATTGGCCTTAAAGGCTTTGTCCTGTTGTTCCCAGTCTAATCGGAGCCGTTCCGACATGGCTTTCGTATTGTTTTGTTTTTCTAGCATCATATCTGCGTTAAGGGCCGCTGATTCAATGGCTTGACCGACAGCTGGTGCTTGATATTGATCATGTAGGACACGGAGGGTGGCCACCATAGGCGAAGAGTAGCCTCGTCGCTGACAATACTTGAGCCCATCCGCTGTGAGTGTCTTGCCATCTTCTTCTACGAGGGCTTTTGTGCCTTCCGGGGCTTTCTTCCCCGTGTATCCATGCAATTCCCCAGATTTACCTTCAGCATATTGCTTGTGTTGTTCGGCCATGAGTGCGATGTCCTTTCATAATTTGGAAGACCAAAAGACTATGGTGTGATATTTTAAGCCCGTGTTCACGGTTTCTTGGTATGTAGTGTAATCGGTTTGTAGTGGTTTTGCCTACTGCTTTTTTTAGCGGAATAAGTACGGTAGGGACTGGAATCGGAGAGGAGGGTATTTTACGACTCTTTCTGGTGAAAAACGATTGGTGGAACCCACAGCAACTGCTATGGTAGAAGACAAGGAAATAGGGAAAATTTTCTTATATTTAGAATCAGGATTAGGGGGGAAGGATGGCTGATCAATGGATGCTTCGTGGTGTGGAGTATTCCAATTGCAACTGCAGCTATGGGTGTGGGTGTCAATTTAATGCCCCTTCCACTCATGGGTTCTGCGAAGCTATGGGCTCTGGGCATATTGAAGAAGGCTACTTTAATGACACCCGCTTGGCTGGGTTAAATTTTGTCATGCTGTTTCAATGGCCAGGGGAAGTTGCTCAGGGAAATGGGGCTCAGCAGATCTTGATTGATTCGAGAGCCGATGCGTCGCAACGCGACGCGCTTCGAAAAATTCTCCATGGAGAGTCGACGGCCCCGGGTTCGACTCACTTTTTTGTGTTTAATAGTACGATGTCCAATGTGTTGGAGCCATTGTTTGTGCCAATTGAGCTCTCAATTGATGTCGAGGCTCGGCAGGCGACCGTCAATGTGCCAGACCTGGTGGAATCAACCGGCACACCGATCACCGATCCCTTTTCTGGGGAAGACTATCGGGCCAGGATTAATTTGCCCGAAGGGTTTGAATATACTGTGGCAGAAATCGGCAATGGATCGACGAAGGCCAAAGCCGGTATTACATTGAATCTATCTGATAGTTATGGACAGTTTAATATTCTGCATATGAATCAAGATGGAGTGATTCGAACCTAATCATGCGCTCTTTTGTTTTGGCAAAAGGCCCCGAAATATACCTCAGTCTTTGTGACCGTATCTGTTCCGCTATGGACTGGTTTTCTCAGGGCTATCTATAGTCCCTTCCCATGCCGCCCTCTTCTGCTTTTCCATTTCCTAGGTTACCTCAGCGTGATCGGATGGCGATTCTCTTTGCACTTATTAGTGTGAGTGTCTTAGCGTACGCCTATGTGATCTATCTTTGGGCCAAGATGCCTGCGATGGACACTAGTGCTCCTGCGGCGATGATGAAGTTGCACTCGTGGTCGACGGCGGACTTTTTTTTCATGTTTGTGATGTGGGCCATCATGATGGTTGGGATGATGTTGCCGAGCGCGGCTCCCATGACTTTGTTGTATGCCGGGATGGTTCGAAAAGCCGAACGGCAGGGGACGCCCATGGCTCCAATAGCGGTCTTTGTGTTTGGGTATTTAGCCATGTGGTGTTTGTTTAGTCTTGGGGCGACCTTGGTGCAATGGGGCCTGCATGAGGCGGCGATGCTCTCACCGATGATGGTGGCGAAGAGTCAGGTTTTGGGTGCAGCGCTGTTGATTGTGGCTGGGGTGTATCAACTCACGCCCTGGAAGACTGTCTGTTTGGATCACTGTCGATCCCCTGCGAATTTTATTGCGGATCATTGGCGATCAGGTAATTTGGGAGCTTTTCGTTTAGGATTTCATCACGGCGCGTTTTGTGTGGGATGTTGTTGGGCCTTGATGGGGTTGTTGTTTGTGGGTGGTGTGATGAACCTGCTCTGGATCGTGGCGATTACGATCTTTGTTTTTCTGGAAAAGGTATTGCCGGTTAACCAATGGAGTGTTCGTATTGGATCGTTTGCGGGGATTGGTTTGATTCTGAGTGGGGTTGGAGTGTTGGTTGTGATGTGAGCGATTCTTTTTACAGAAAAAATCCCCCTCCTTTTTAAAAGGAGGGGGATCAGAAAATTCAATCACTGATTGGCTCAGTTGATTATTTTTTTTCAGGCATTGGCTGCCAATGGCCTTTTTTAGGGTTTTCACAATCCTCTTTCGTCATTTTTACCCAGCCTTTTCCTTTGCAGGCATTCTTCCCTTCGCATTCATGTCCCATGCCCTGGCAGTCGCCTTTGCCTTTACAGGCATTGACCCCATGGCATTGTCCGACAGCTTCAGCCATGCCTTCAGCGTGGGCGACTGCGGTTGATCCAAATGCGCCTGCAGCTAACAAGCTCGTCAGTGCTGCTCCTACTAATAATGATTTCTTTGTGTTCATTCGCTAAACCTCCTCTGAAATGTGATTGGTATGGGAGTCTGAACGTAAACAGGACTAGTCCTGTATCAGACACCAGCTAATTTGGGCAGTCTTGGTTGAGTGGGTTTTATTACAGGTTCTTGGAGAAACAAGATTGTTTGTGAAGCATCTTACGCTTTGGTGGATTTTGGTGATGAATCACGAACCGCTATTCAAGAGTTTTTCTATGGTTCGCCCGATGTCCTCCGGTTTGGTGGTGGGAGCGAAGCGGTCTTGAACGTTTCCCAATCGATCGACAAGAAATTTGGTGAAGTTCCATTTGATGACTTCCGATCCCATCAAGCCTGGCGCTTGGTTTTTGAGATGTTGATAGAGGGAATGCGTATTGGGACCATTGACTTCGATCTTAGCAAACATGGGAAAGCTCACGCCGTAGTTGGTTTGACAAAAGTTTTGGATGTCTTGATCGCTTCCTGGGTCTTGGCTGCCAAATTGATTGCAGGGAAATCCCAGCACGGCAAACCCTTGTGCCTGATAGTGTTTGTAGAGGGATTCTAGCCCTTGAAACTGTGGCGTGAAGCCGCACTGAGAGGCGGTATTGACGATGAGCAAGACCTTGTCTTTATAGGTGGCAAGAGGTTGATTTTCTCCGGTAATCCGTTGGCATGTGATGTCATAGATCGTGCTCATTCATGAGTCCTTTGGTTTGTGTGACAAAGAGAAACTCCTTCTAAAATGATTTTACCCTTTATTTGACAGGTTATGGAATGTGCTGTACCCTATAGATTGTTCATGCTGATTCGGTCCGACGGCGCGAACATTGACAATACTTCGGGCCTCGCGATCGTATCGCGACCAGATCCTGCTCGGAGCGGACTTCCCACCTAATTCTGCTTCCCTCGGTTTTCTGAATACCTGTAGATACGATCCTTGTAACAAAAGGAATAGTGTTATGTCTGCAACTG
>JAVJHY011566306.1:0-11137 GCA_035593235.1 Phascolosoma agassizii | reverse complement strand
TCCAGCTGGGTCGCTGCCGAAATCTCGGTCATCATGCGCGCGCGCAGACCAACGCGCCGGCCTAGTTTTTCTCCAAGCGAACCGGCGAGGCGGTTGGCGGCCGCGCGGGCGGCAAGCCGGCGCGGCTCCAACATGACAATGCGCTGGCCACCGAGCCAGGCCTCGTCGAGCATCTCAATTGGAACGCGCGTGGTTTTCCCGGCACCGGGCGGAGCGACTAGAACGCTGCGATTATTGGCATCTAGCGCATCGCGCAGGCACGGTATCGAATCGTCGATTGGCAGTGATTGAGAGGTCATCATTTGGCAGTGATTCGCAGGCCGGTCTTCAAAAATACAGCAATAGTGATTGTAAGCTGCGCCGGTATGTCACTTGTTGGTGTGATAGCGAAGTCACGGCGTGTTAACAGAGATAGAGCGGTCGGTGCGTTGATTTGTTGCCCCTTTAAGTTGAAATCATTCTACATCCAGAATTTGAGCGCTATCTTAGCTTATCAAATCCCTGCTAAAATGTCGTATTGTAACAGTTTTTCTGTTTCCAGTGTTTGCACCGTTTTGAACTTTACTCAATTTATTAATCTATTTTGTTGGATTGAATATGCTCAGCACTCGGAATTCTAACGAAATTTCGCGTTACATTTGTGACCGTATCGGTGAATTTGCAAGCCGATATGCCAAAGAAGAACTCAGATGCACGCGCGCGATTTGCTCAGCGCCTACGAGCGATCCGGATCCCTCGTGGCTACAAGACCGCGCGCAGTTTTGCTGAGGCGCTCGAAATCGATGAGAACCGATACACGCGATACGAGCGTGCTGAGGTGGAGCCAGACCTGCAGTTATTGATGCGAATTTGCGGACTGCTTGGGGCTACGCCGAACGACTTGTTGTGCGATACTATCGGCATCCAACCAGTTGAGATTGAGATGCCGTATGGGTTTGCCGAGCGGGCAGGTGGAGGGTATCAGTCGGGCACCTCGGCGGAGGTGCCTCTACCATCACCGGTTGTGCAAGGAGGAAGCGGTTCACAGAGTAGCTTGGGTGATGCGCGTAAAGCAGCGGCTTGGGAATTGGCGACAGTAATTGCTGATATCGAGGCGACGGCGGGCAGCGCTGAGAAAAGCAGTCTGCCGCATCTTGAGAAACTGCGCCGCATTGGTCCTATTTTTGCGCAGATCGAATCCGATGTATTTGTTTTTCTGCGCGAGCTGCCGGACAGGTTGCAGGGTATTGATATTCCGGTGGAAACCGAAGAAAAAATTGGCCGCCTGATGCAGAGAATGATCACAACCAATAAATTGAATTCAAGCAACACTAATTAGTCCGATGCTGCGTTCATCACGTGGTTCGCTGCGTGCGGTTACTTCATCGGGGACTGAGTCCACGGCGAGATGATCATGTTGTCCATCTCATCAATTAGTGGATGGACCTTACCAAGAAATTCCTGCCAGTCTTTGTCGGCAAGCGCTGCGGCCCGGATTTCAGAACGTTGGTTTAGGTTTTCATAGGCCCACATGTGGCAAACTTCATTGGGTTGGCCGGCGACTGTCGTCCAAACACACACGTTCTTAGAATAGCTTTCTCGACCCGGCATAGCGTCCATGAGCAAGCTAACGAACTGCGCAGTTTTGCCGACGTTGCAGCGGTAGTAGCGGAACTCATAAATATTACCTGTCGTGGTCGGCGGATTGAGAGGGCGTGCCGGCGCCATCAAGCGAATGTCTTGACGTCGGACCAATGGTAGGGCTTTCGGCAGGTATTCTGTTTTCCATCGCTCATTCTGCCCCAGTGCGGCGCGGCGCTCCTCGCGATGATTGAGATCATCATAGGACCACAGGTGCATACACTTGTTGAGTGGGCCTACTTCCGTGACCCAGTAACCTTCGAGCTTGCCGTAATCATCGCCGCGAATGCTGCGAGCGATTTCGGCTGATGTGTCGGCGAGGAGGGGAGCCTTACCAGCGGGAGTGGTGTAAGTGCGCATTTCATAGATCATGGGTCATCTCTAATGGTAAGGTTCGTGGTTCAAGGTTCGGACGCTTAGAGCAGCGATGACGTTGGCTTACATACGTGCGCGTTCTTCGGTTGATTGCTGGGCGAAGAATGAAGTCTTCGGATACTGTGGGCGTTCGACTTCGTAAGCCTCGGTGCGAATGACCCCCTTGTCGATGCCGTGGACGAAAAGCCCCTCATGTTCGGTCGGCACCGGGTTAGGCGTCAATGGCACTGCATCGCCGGCAGAATAGACGCAGATAAAAAGCGTGCGCGGGTCGCGAGAGCGGTTGGGTGCGGAACCATGGGCAAGGCGCGTGTGCATCAGGCAGGCCGAGCCGGCCGGGCCGGTGCATTGCACGGCATTGGCCTGCATGTCAGCTGCGGTCGCGTCGCCGATCGCGCCGGTAAAGACACCGTCATGCCAGATCGAATGTAGTTCGCCATTGTGCGAACCAGGCAAAACCTCAAGCGTGCCGTTTGTTTCCGTTACTTCGTCGACCATGAGGAGCGCCGTTATCACATCGCTGTTGGTGTGCGGGGTGAAGGGGAAGTCCTGGTGCCATTTTACTTCGGTGGCTGCCCCCGGCAACTTTGAATTTATTTTCGTGTGATGCAATTTGACGTCGGGACCGATCAAGTCGGCAACCATCTCAGTCATACGACTGGCCGCCATCGCCTGGTAGTAGGATTGCGAGATCTCTGTCGGAGCCTGAACGCGGCGCAAGGCCGGCTGTTCGGCTGTGTGGCCCGGCTGGATATCGAAGCGCGGACGACCATCGATGGACTTCCCGTACGGTGCGGTTTCGCTGCGACTTGCTTCGACCCAGACGTTGAAATCGGCCTTGAGGCCGGCGAGCTGTTCAGGAGTGACCGCGTTCTCGACGGTCAATACGCCATCGCGCCAGAAGGTATCGATCTGATCCTGGGTGAGTATTGCCATGTGGGTGGTTCCTACGGTACCGCTTCATTATTGATGTGTCTGATATCGTCCTGAAACGCAAAATAGGCAAGCGAAATGGTCGAAGGACATCGTTCGATATTCGAGATCGCGCAACGCATTGAGGGGGCAATCCTGCCTGCGTAGCAGACCCAGCAGTAATGAGGCGGCACCCTAACTGTTCGGCGTGCAATCGTGCGCATTGTGAGCGAGATGCCGTGCTTTGCACAAGTGATTGTTGCGCGCAGGCGTTGACGTGATCCTGAAGGCGCAGCCGCATAGCTTCAATCGATTACGTATCCGCAGCAAGATGAATGCTGACATTTGCGAAGCTATGCCGTTCCGGCTTTTCCGGAACTGTACAAGACGGTAGCATACACCGGCGGAGTCTTGGGAGAATGGACATGGACAGGGTATCGGAGCGTTGGTTGGAAATGCGGCTTGAGGGCGGCATCGTAGTTGCGCAACTGGACCGACCGCCCGCCAACGCATTGACGGCAGAGTTTCTGCTGGAAATCGAGAGCAATTTTAAGCGGCTCGACGACGATAAGGCGACGCGAGCGGTCGTACTGAAGGGCTACGATAAAGTGTTCTCGGCCGGCATGGATTTGAAAGTGCTATCAACGCTGGATCAGAAAGGGCAGACCAAAGTTGTTGATGCGCTCAACCGGTCCTATGGCGCGATGTATGGTTTTTCAAAACCGCTGGTTGCTGCCGCGACCGGACATGCGATCGCCGGTGGGTTGTTCTTTCTGCTGACTGCGGACTATCGCGTTGGTGGTGAGGGTGGTGCCTTATTCGGGCTTTCCGAGGTCCGCGTCGGCGTCGCGTTTCCTGTGGCGCCTCTGGAGATCGCACGAGCTGAATTGCCGGCACCGGCAGCAAGGCGGATATTACTGGGCGGTCAACCGATCGGCGTGGAACGAGCGTTAGCAGATGGGTTGCTGGATGAAGTTGTCGCGCTGGATGCGGTCGAGCAACGGGCGATCGAGAAAGCGCGGGAGTGGGCCGCAAGCCCGGCTGAAGCTTATGCCCAGATCAAACAGCAGTTGCGCGCGCCCGTAATCGCCAAAATTGCGCTCGCCGTGCAGCAAGGCGAAGATCAGACACGCGATGGCTGGTTCACACCGGAGACGACGCAGGCCGCATTGGCAGTCCTGGCAGGAAAGAGATAAGCGTCACGTCAGCCGGTTCACTGCGCTTACTATTATGTAGGCACCAAGTATCAACAGCGACGTGAAGAAGACCCTGCGGAAGAGTTGCTCCGAGAGCTGCTTGCGCAGTCTCTGGCCGAGAACCATGCCAAGGATTGCCGGGGCGACGGCGAGCAAAGAGATCTGGCCGAGTTCGAGTGTCAACAGGTTGTTGCCGCCTAAGGCCACCGCCAGCATGATGGTTGAAAGCGTAAATAGGATCCCCATGGCCTGAATGAGGGCATCACGGGAGAGGCCGAGCGCCTGCAGGTACATCACGCCGGGAACAACAAACGATCCCGTCATGCCGGTCAGGATGCCATTGGTGATACCGAATAATGGACCGGCTACCGCCTCGCGGCGTGGTGATATGGTCAAACGTATTCCGGCCAGGCTGAGGCTGCTGTAAATAATCAGCAAGATACCCAGGAGGGCGGCAAGCCACGTCAAGTTCAAGCGCGACAGGGCGAGCGCACCAACGGGCACCGTAACGACAGCTGTCAGCATGAACGGCCACGTGCGAACCATAATTTCTCTAGCCTTGCCGCCAACCGCGCCTTGCCAAAAATTCGTTACGAAACTCGGCACCAGTAGCAATGCCATGGCGGTCGGCAAATCGATGGCAGCTGTCAGAATGCCAAGACTGACGGATGGCAGGCCGAGGCCGATGACGCCTTTGATGGCACCTGCGAGCAAAAATGTAGCGGCGACGATAATCAGCGTTTGCGTGTCGACCATGTACGATGTGTTTCTTATTTGTGTGCTCGAGTGATCGACGAGCGCTGATTTCTGTGAATGCGCGGCGGATGAAGATGGAACCGATTTGACGGATACGTCAATTGAGCGGAATGGCATACACGACAGCAGGACGAAGTAAGGTGCACGGCGCAAGGCAATTGCCGAGGTGCTGGCGACACTCGTTGCGGATTAGTGCGTGCCCGAGCTAATTTGTCAGTGCGGGCGCCGGGCGGCGTTCGTGCTGGAGATTGCAGCCGCCTCGAGATTCGGCGCGCCGGTACCATTTCTTGGCGCTTTCCTTACTCGCGACGACACCGAGACCGAGCTCGTAAAGTTGAGCCAGAAAACAAGTTGCAACCGTGTCGCCGCTGGCGCTGGCAATTTCCCATAGCGTTTTTGCGGACTCGTAATCGGGTCTTTTCTTCGCGTCAGACGCTGCGGTGTGCAGCGCGCCAAGCTGGGTTACCGCCCATCGTGACTGCGGGTCAGCCAGCATGAGAGTGATCGACTTGCGCAGCCAGAACTTGCGTTCCGCCAAATTTGGTTTGCCGCCGGCATCAAAAATGGCCTGCTCGGCCCTTTTCAAGGCCTCATCAGCGGTAACCTTCGACGCGTCGATACCGCTCGGTGAGCGGTGGCCGACGGCCAGGATTCGCGTCATCCAATCGGAAGAAGCCAGACGCTCCAATCCGGTTTGGCCGATCAGCTGGCTGGTACCGGTCGGCAGAGATGGCCACAAAGCAAAAAGCAATGCAGGCAGTGCGATGATCGCAAGTACAATGGTGAACCAGTTGCTACCTGATCGATCGGCACGGCTTTCAGTTGCAGCAATTTCCTGAACAGCTGGCAATGTGTGTGGCGAGGCAGCGACAGATTGCGGCACAGATAGTTGATTGCCTATTCTTGCAACAGGAACACGCGATACCGGTGATCCGGCAGCCGCGAGTGGGGTGGCTGTGCTCGCACCTGCCGGAGCCAAAGCGGGAGTAGCGATCGGAGTTGCAGCAGATCCTGCACGGCCCGCTTCTGATGCTGCCTTTTGCCTGATTGCATCGGCAATGGCAGCGTCCCGTAACTTGTCGGCTTGCGCTTTGGCCTCGGCATCTGCTGCTGCTTTAGCTGCGGCCTCGGCTTCGCGCTGCGCGAACTCAATCTTCTGCCCCCGCAAATCAGACGGGTCAATGATCGGGGTCGCCAGTTTTTCCGGAATCGTGACCGGCAGATCCGGCCAGCTGAGCTCAACGTGCACGTCAGCCGCGGCCAGCGTGAACGACACCGGCGTACCAGGTTGCAATTCGGCTGCATCGACAATATCGGGGCCCAATTGCAACTTGAGGCCATCCGGCGTCATTTCGGTGGCAAGCGGTTCATGCTCACCGAGGGACCACTCCTCGCTGGTCGCCAGGTCATCCGGATTTTCAGGAATTGCGCTAATCTTGAATTTGAGCGAATCCGGCAGCTTGGTCAGGCCGTGGACAAGCACGATAGCGTGGCCACCTTCCGGTCGCGTCGTGTCCGTTGAGATGTCGATCCTCGGCTGGGTCACAGTTCGACCTCCAATGGATTACTTGTGAGCATCGACAAATACTCACCAAGTTCGTGATCTGCTTCGCTGTGGGCTGTCAGCGCTTCTGCTGCAATAATATTATCATCAACCATCTGACGGAACAGCTTTGGCCAATGGCTGACCTGTCGTCGATCGTTGTTGACGGCTCGCGTCGGCGTGGAAAGAACACGACGACCGTCAGATACAGATGGCTCACCAAGGGTGAACGCTGTATGGCGCAATTGTCCGCTTGGCTCATCGCCACCGTGGCGATTGGCCTTTGCGGCCAGCGTTCCCTTTGTGACGGCAAGTCGTTCCAGGAACCCGCCAAGCGTGCGCGATGCAACAACCGCATAACAGCGCGGCAGATCACTCATCGGGCTGCCGCCTTCAAGAGCACGCACGAACTTCTGAGCGAGGGTACCGATGACGTCGGCTCGGTGCACACCGATGACGATCTCGTCGATAATGTGCTGGAAGACCGGCTGAGCGATGTTGAGCTGGTTGCATAAGTAACGTGAGCCGGCCGCTTCGTGCATGAGTTTGAGCCAGGCAGCGATCGTCGCTTCGGCACAGATTTCCGGTTCGGGCAACGACGCTCGATTGATGTCGATATCGATCGAATACTCATCGATTTCGCGATACTCAACCGCACCGCCCTTGAGCCCGGCAAGTAACATCCGGACTTCGGATTCACTCAGCGTCAGGACCGCGAGCATATTGCCGAGCTGGCGTTCTTCGGCACACGCCTCGAGGCGTTTTGTGGCAACGTTCGCGATCTGACGGCGCCAGTCGGTGAACTGGGCTGGATTGTTGGAGCGGTGGTAGCGAAACATGCGAGCCTGCATCGCGCGCTGGATAGTCGCGAGCTGGCGGCGGATCTGGCGAACGCGAATGACCTGCGAGCTGTTCGCTGCGATATCGAGCAGAATGTTGGTTGCTAATGTCGGGGGCACGGCGGTCGGCACGCGTGTTGGAAATACGCCATCGTCGAAGTTGCGGGTACTGACGTTGGCTGCCGAGAACCCGTTCTTGCGCGCTGGTGGTGCCGCCGGATTGGTGAACGTTGGGACGAAATGAACTTGTGAAAACGGCCGACCGGGAGTCCATTCTTGCGCCCAACGGTTATTTTCACCAAGCAGATCCGAGAGGAATTGATGGCGATCGAAATCTTCCAAGCGCGCTTGGCCATTATCCGCCACGAATGGGTCAGCAGGCGCTTTGACCAGAATGGCGAGGCAGTTTTCCATGCGCTCGCGAGCACGCGGATCGGCTCCTTCGGAAAGCTCGATCCAATCGGCGATGGCCTGCATGTGGACGTCATCTGGTCCGTCAACCGCATCGGCCAGGACAACGACGGCGGACAGTTCGTTGCTGGTGCATGAACGCGAGAACACGAAGATCGATTTGCTGCGCGCGTAGAGCTCCTCGGTCAATTCCGCACACAACTCAACATCGTCAGTCGACGATGCCGCAAGGCTGAGTGAAAAGTCAGTCAAAGGGACCGGCGAGGGGAACACCTTGATGTCTGTCCTGTCGAGCGGGAAGGGACCGGCGCGACTGGCGCGCAAGGATACCGTGTGGGCGAGCGCTGCGATCGTTGCGCGATTGGTGTTGCGAACTGTGCCCTGACCAATTGAGACGGTGAGATCAGTATTCGGTTCACCGTCGCGCAACAGACCACGTGTGGTCGCCTGGCGAATGACCGACAAATGATGCGGAGCAATGTCTCCGGTTTCTGCATCGGCGCCGAGAATGGCCTCAAGTGGCACCCGGACACTGCTCACGTAGCCGAGATCGCGCAAGGCGTCGGTGAGGCGCTTGAACAAAGCAGTGAAATTCGGCTCGAAGTGCCAAAGGTAGGATAGTATCTCGCAGCGTCCCTCGACGGGCAGGTGCGCGACGTGCTTGATCAGCCAGTCCCAATATCCGGAAGTAGACAGTGTGCGAAGGCCATCGACACGCGGGAACTGTGTCCACAAATGCTGACGTAGATTGGCAATGTCTTCCGGCGAGAACCCGGACACGGCCGCTGTCGAAAGTTTGGTGTCAGCGCGTTCGATGGCGCGCTGAATGTCGTCCTGGTTGAGCTTGGTGCGGACAGCGTCGGGAAAGTGCGAATAGTAGGCAGCGGCAATGATCTTGACGATATCAAGCGTGTTGAGAATGTCGACCTGGATCGGGAAGCGGTAGGCATCTTTGGCAGGTGGACGGGATCCGGCGTTGCGAAAGCGAATTGCAGTGCCAAGGTCGTCGCCGGCGACTTGTTCCAGGACGGCTGCAAAGCCGTGCTGATGGTTGCGCAACTGACTAAGTTCGCTGACCGTCGTCGCGCCTTCCTGAAACAGCGAGGTTGCGATCAGTTGCAGCTTGTGGCGGTCTCGGCCGCCGACAACGCCGACGCACGGAGGGAAATCGATGCTGCGCATAACCCGGCGCAAATCGAGGGTTGCGCGTTCGAGGGCGGTGCCGATGACCGGTTTGACTTCAGTGGCGAGCGCATCACTGCGATCGAGCCATGCGGTGAGACGGCTGGCAACCTCGATGGTCTTGCGGCATCCAATGCTCACGGCTGTGTCTGCCATCCCTTGCCTCCCCCACGTGCCACGCAGCACCTCCTGCTTGCTAAGCCACTTCTGATTCAATTTGTAAGGTGTGCTCGATGCCGTCGAGCCCGTCGTAGTCGAGCACGCCACGCTTGCCGATCACCGAGCTGAGTACACCGACGCGAATTGGTACGCTGATCTGGCCGGGCAGCCCGAACTCGTCCTGATGTGCGCTCCATTGATCATCAAGAATGACGAGCCGATGTGGACTGATCGGCACCAACGACAAAATCATATCGCGCAAATCGTCTGTGGCAGTGTACGCGCTCGTTACAAAAACGAGGTCGGTCTGGTCGACGTCGATGGCGCTGGTGGCGGCCGCGACGATAGCTTCGAGTTCGACCAGGGCTGCCTTGCGGAAGGTGTGGCGGCTAAATGGGATCGCGACGTCTGCCAGACGAAAACCGTCGGCACCGAGCGCCGCTGCATTAGTGTCGATACTTTCCGAGAGGGGCTCGAGGCGGCCGCCGCCACGTTCGACGAGGCCTGCCATGGTTAGTCGTTCAACGCCGCGAGCACCGCCAGATGACGAGCTGGAATATATGTCGAGCAGGGCGCGAGCAGCTGGTAAGAGAACCTTATCTTCAAGCCGCAATGCCAAATCACCAGGAACGCTAATGCTTAAGGAACCGGACAAGGCATCGGCAAGTTGGCCGACCACGGGGCGTCCAAGAATCTCGTAAACGGCTGTTTGCGCGACGGCCGCACTGTGCTCGTGCAGGGCCTTGCCGATGGCGGGCACCAAATAACGGTCGATGACCGCCTTGTGGATAGCATCGAGGCCTTGCGGCACAGTGTGCGTGCCGACCAACCGCGGGCGAACGCTGCCGCTATCGACCATGTTGTAGTCAGCGACAACCAATCGGGTCGTTGTGAATCCGATTGCAACAGAAGCGAACTGAACGACCTGTTGCGTTGTTCCGACAGGTTTTCGAACCGGATTGAGATCCTCCACCAGTGCGGGAAGATCGCCGCTATAGATGTCATCCAACTGGTCGTGGAGATAGATTAACTGGACACCGAAATCGCCACCGAGACCAAGTTCGACGCCGGGCTTTGGCGGCGCTTGTCCGGACGGGTCGTCGTCCCAGCCCTGGGCCCGCCAGACGAATTCGATGCTCTCAGTTGCACGCGCAAGAATGGCGTCTCGCCCGGCCGCGTCGATCGAAACCGGCAATGATAGGCGCAGCTTGCGCAGGTTCTCGGGCGGGGCGGCGGTCGGTTCACGCCGGTCCGTCTTGCGAGGCTTGCTCAAAGTGCTGATCGCCTGCTGCAAGAGTTCGGCAATGAACAATGTGAGAAGCGAAGACCGCGAAAAGCGCGGGCGCAGTGCTGGTACAATGTCATCTCGCGCGCCGATGAATACGCCATCTTCTGCAAGGTACCGCATCGCGAGGCAGCGCGTTGGCGCGCTGAACTTGCCGCACGTCGCGGCATCAGAACTGTTTCGCCACATGCCGGCGATGGGCGTTGTGTCCTGAGCGTTGCGGGCGAGTGATGCTGAACCAGTGGTTCCTGCTTGCGCGTTGGGCCGCAACGAGATGCGGGTCGCTTCCTCGCCGATGCGCACGAGGCTCGACCAGTTGAACGCGTTGGAGCGGCCCGATTGTCGGGAAATCTGCGGGAACCCGAATGGGGCGTTGTCGAACTCGACGCGTATGGGTAATGGACCGACGTGAATATTGGTTGGCTGTCCAAGATCACGAACCGGCAGCACCCGCGAGCGGCCAACGTCTGGAGACCATTCTGCAGCTGCCTGCCGACCAACCAGAACAGCGAGGCCGACATCATCGGAAAGATCAAGGATCAATTCGTTATCGGCTGTCTCAATCTCAATTCGCTCACGTGCCTGGCTGGCAAAGCGCAGGATCTGTGGCCGACCGCGCAACAGATGCAATTGCAACCGGGTCAGACAGATCGATAGGCCCACAATCACAGCCCAATACCCAAGGCGCCCTCCAAACCCCAGGCCTTCAAAGGTGCCAAAGGGTCCGGCCGAGGCGGCAAAAATCGTCACCAGGACCCAGAGCAAAAGCAGCCAAAGTTTTAGGACTATCAAATTCCTGATCACCCGTTAACAAGGTTACTATTTGCACGGTTACCGTTGTCACAGCTTCTAAAGGATT
>JAVJHY011566197.1:0-11137 GCA_035593235.1 Phascolosoma agassizii | reverse complement strand
CCACGGGTTCATTAAGAAGGCTCAGAAAACGCCTAAGGCCGATCTCGATTTGGCACGGCAACGACAAAAGGATGTAACAGATGAGTAAAAAGAAAAACAAACATATAGGCTCTAGTCTCAACGACTTCTTAGACGAGCAGGGCGTGCGCGCCGAGTTCGAGGCCGTCGCTATCAAGGAGGTGTTGTCCTGGCAAATCTCGCAAGAAATGGAGCGCCAAGAGATTACCCGCGAAGCCATGGCCAAGCGTATGAAAACGAGCCGCGCTCAACTCAACCGCTTGCTTGATCCAGAAGGCCAAAACATTGCCGACCCCGCCGGTCAAAGTTTCGCCACCTACCACACGCTGGTGCGCCGCCTTGAGGCCGCCTCCGCGCTGATCGCCGGCTCGCTGGTCGCGGGCTAACTGAGCGCGAGCAGGCTCGTACGGCCTCATCCGGGACGTGCATCTCATCTTGTCGCAGGCCAGATGGGAAGCAGGTCTGACGGTCCTCCCCATTGGTACGATGTGTCCATGAAAATCGCCATCGCATCGGATCATGGAGCTGTACCCGAGCGAAAGCTCATTGCCGAGCATCTCCGCAAAGCCGGACATGACGTACACGACTACGGGTGCGACGGAACCCAGTCGGTTGACTATCCCGACTACGCCGCGATGGTCTGCCACGATGTAGTAGCAGATCGGGCAGAGTACGGTGTCGTGTTATGCACCACAGGCATCGGTGTGTGCATGGCCGCTAACAAGATTGACGGCATACGAGCGGCAACTGTCTGCGACACCCATACGGCGGAAATGACGCGTCGACACAACAACGCCAATGTAATTTGCATGGGTGCGGGAGTCCACTCCGCCGCCGCGGTGATTCGGGCCATCGACACGTTCATTGCAACACCCTTTGATGGCGGAAGGCATGCCAGGCGCGTTGCCAAGATCATGGCCCTTGAGTCAAACAGCAACGCCGCCGTTAGCTCGCGTGACGCGTAGTCCGTTCACTTCATGAATTCACGAGAAGCGTCGATCCTCCATTCGTCGTATCAAACAACGGGCACAGCCCATATTCGACGCTCGACTTCTGCAGCAAACCCTTCGCCTCTATTGATCGCGATTCACGGGTACGCTCAGGCGCCCGAACCGTGGATCGAATACGCCTCCTCCCTTGTCAACGAGGGCGTTTCGGTACTCGTACCCCTTGGTCCATCGTCGTTTTACGTTCGTTCCAAATCAGGGGACGGCACCAACAAGCGCGGCGTGGCCTATGGGTGGGTCGCACATCGCGAACGCCACATCACCGACGCGCGAAACGCGGCCTTCATCGAGTCATGTGTACATGACGCCATGGCGCAGATACCGATTGACCGGCAACGCATCGTATTTCTTGGCTACAGCCAGGGCGTAGGTGTGGCGATGCACGCCGCCCGGCATCTTCCTTGGAAGCCCGCAGGATTCATCGGGCTCGCTGGCGGCGTCCCGAAAGGCGACCGCGAGCCGTGCAAGGCCCTCGCACCGATGCCCACGCTTTGGATCGGTGGAACGAAGGACTCCTCGTACCCATCCGAGTACATGCAAGATGTCGTCAACGACCTGGACGAGGCCGGACTCTCTACCTTTCACCATGCACTCGATGCGGGACACGACCTGCTCGACGAGGCCGTCCCCCACGTCCGAGCCTGGCTCGCAAGGCTCCTGCCCGACCTCGTTTGATTCATTCAGGCGTTTCCCAATCAGCGCGGTCGCTTCTTGCGGGCGGAAGTCGACGCCCATTGGCGGGTGTCGGCTAGGATGATCCGCCGCGGGCCGAATCAGCGGATCTCGCGGGAAGGAGGCCGCTTGAAGATCGCGGTTCCAAAGGAGAGCCTGGCCGGTGAATCGCGGGTATCCGTGACGCCGGATGTGGTTCGCAGACTTACACGCGAAGGCCACGAGGTGATCGTTGAGTCCGACGCCGGACATGCCGGTGGGTTTCTCGACGATGCCTACGAAGCATCGGGCGCCTCCATCGCGTCCACGCCCGGCGAACTCTACGGGGGCGTCGATCTTGTTGCGCGCATCCACCCGCCCAGACCCATGGAAGTACAGCAGATTCCTTCGGGTGCCACGCTTGTTTCATTTCTCTGGCCTGAGACAAACGAGGACGTGGTGCAAGCACTCTGCGATCGACGGGTCACGATGTTTGCCATGGATCGTGTACCTCGCATTACTCGTGCACAGTCTATGGATGCACTTTCATCCATGAGCACGATTGCGGGGTATCGCTCGGCCCTCATTGCGGCGCAGCATCTTGGCAAGTTCTTCCCGATGCTCATGACCGCAGCAGGGACCATTCCGCCGGCACGAGTTGTTGTGATTGGTGTGGGCGTCGCCGGACTTCAAGCGATTGCAACGTGCCGACGACTCGGTGCCGTGGTCGAAGCATCCGATATTCGTCAGGAGGCCCTTGAGCAAGCACGCAGCCTGGGCGCAAGTACGATCGACGTGGACCTGGGGGAGCGTGGCGAAGGCGAGGGCGGGTACGCGCGGGAGCTCTCTGATGCGGCCAAAGCCAAGCAAGCCGCCAAACTCGCTGAACGCATCAAGGTGGCCGACGCGGTCATCACGACAGCGCTGGTGCCAGGGCGCCCCGCGCCGATGTTGGTGTCGGCCGACACGGTAAAGAGCATGAAACCTGGTTCGGTGCTCGTGGACCTTGCCGCGGAAGCGGGAGGCAACTGCGAATTGACCGAAGCCGGCAAGGCGGTTGAAAAGCACGGCGTCACGATCGTGGGCCAATGCAATCTTCCGGCATCGATGGCGGGGGACGGTAGTCGCATGTATGCCAAGAATATTCAAGAAATCGTGAGGCATTTAACACCGCCCAAACCCGAGGGAGAGAACGCCACGCGTCCCGAAGGCGTTCACCTCGACTTTGATGACGAGATCACTACAGCCTCGGTCTGTGTTCACGACGGCTCAAGTCGCTTGGCAAAGGGAGAGGCATGATGGTATTCACCCTTGCTGTATTGGGCTCCGAGCTCATGTACATCTTCATCTTCGCGTTGGCCGCGTTGCTTGGTTTTGAGATCATCACCAAGGTGCCGGCCACGTTGCACACGCCGCTCATGAGTGGAAGCAATGCCATTTCGGGCATCATCTTGGTAGGCGCCATCGTGGTGGCCGGCATGTCTCACAGCACCTTCGGCACCCTACTAGGCGTCCTCGGCGTCATGCTGGCCACCGTCAACGTGGTAGGCGGATTCTTGGTCACCGACCGCATGCTCAAGATGTTTAAGCAAAAGAAGGAACCGAAGAAGTCGAAGGGCGGTGACGCATGAACACCTCCCTCGTAGGTATCGTCTATCTGCTCTCGTGCGGATGCTTCATCTTTGGGTTGAAACGTTTGGCGTCACCCAAGACCGCTCCTGGCGGCAACTTGCTTGGCGCGATGGGTATGACTTTGGCGGTGGTGGCAACCCTCGTGACGTGGACCCAAGGCGGTCACGAGGTGCAAGTCATCCACAACCTTGGCTGGATCATCGCGGCGTTGGTCGTAGGTTCGGCGGCAGGAGTACTGCTGGCGACCAAGATCCAAATGACCGACATGCCGCAACTGGTGGCGGCGTTTAACGGATTCGGAGGACTTGCGAGTTCCCTCGTGACCCTGGGCGCCGTGGCACACCTCGACGCGAGCAGCCCGTTTGAAGCGGTCATTTCGGCTCTGGGTGTACTCATTGGAGGCATCACGTTTTCGGGCTCCGCCATCGCGTTTGGCAAATTGCAGGGCTTAATCAACACGGCGCCTGTGACGTTTCCAATGCAGAAAGTCGTGAATCTCGGGTTGCTGGGATTGACGGTTCTCTTCACCGTGCTTTATGCCAACCATCACGTTTCCGCATTGTGGCCCTGGCTCATCTTGCCCCTTTCGCTCGTGCTTGGGGTTACGGCTACGCAACCCATTGGCGGCGCCGATATGCCGGTGGTGGTCGCGCTTCTCAATAGTTTCTCGGGCCTTGCTGCATCTATGGCAGGCATTGCCACGAGCAACGAGATCTTGATCGTCGCAGGCGCCCTCGTTGGCGCTTCAGGCATCATCCTTACGCACATCATGTGCAAGGGGATGAACCGCTCGTTGGCGCATGTGCTCTTCGCCGCATTTGGAACGGCGGACAGCGGAGGCGCTACGGCTGCGGCAGGGGGCGAAGCAAGAACGGTGCGCAACTACACCACGGAAGACGGTGCGATCTTGCTCGCGAACGCGCGGTCGGTCATCGTCGTTCCTGGCTACGGGCTTGCGGTGGCGCAGGCGCAGCACTCAATGCGCGAACTCGCCGATCTTCTAACGGAACGCGGCGTCGATATGAAGTACGCCATTCATCCCGTAGCGGGTCGTATGCCGGGGCACATGAACGTGTTGTTGGCCGAAGCGAACGTGCCCTACGAGCAGCTTCTTGACATCGAGGCCGTAAACCCCCATTTCGAAAGCGCTGACGTGGCTCTGGTCGTCGGAGCCAACGACGTGGTGAATCCAGGGGCACGCACCGACACCAATTCTCCCATCTACGGGATGCCGATTCTCAATGCGGACAAAGCAAGGAATGTCATCATTCTCAAGCGCAGCCTTGGGACAGGGTTCGCGGGCACGCAAAACGAACTTTTCTTCGATGAAAAGACAATGATGCTCTTTGGTGACGCAAAGGCTACGCTGATGGGTCTTGTACACGAGGTGAAAGCGCTTTAGCCATGCCGTTTGCGGACGACGCCCTTCCTGACAACGCTTGGCCGTGGGAACAGTGCGCCGATTCAATATGGTTTGGCGGCGAACCAGAAGAAGACGCACCTGACGCCGAGGAAGAAGGCGAAGACCCAGAAGAGGATGGTGACGAGGAGTGGGAGTGGGAGTACGACGAAGAAGAGGAAGAAGGCGACGAGTCTGAAGAAGAAAAGGACGAGTCCGAAGAAGACGACGACGATGAAGACGATGAAGACGACGAAGAGTGGGAATACGTTGACGAGGAAGATGAGGGTGATGAGTCTGAAGAAGGCGACGACGAGGAGTGGGAGTATGAAGACGAAGAAGAGGTTACGGAAGGCGAAGACGTAGAAGATGAGGACGAGGAAGATGAGTGGGAAGAAGAGGATGGTGACGACGAGGAGCTAGAAGAAGACGAGGGCGAGACTGAATCGAACTCTGAGGACGATGGCTCTGAAGGCGTAGATGCTGAATACGTTGATTCTGAAGAAGAAGAATCTGCAGAGGATGATGCTGAAGAGAGCGAATCGGAAGAAGGCGAGCAAAGTGTCGACATTGCGGACGCCAAGGATCTCGACCAAGTCGATGTCCACGCGTCGAACGAGGTCGATGACGAAGTCGCCGTCCCAGTTGAGCAACTCGACCTAGGCACTCCCGCGCAACCGACGGAGGCGCATCTTCCACGTGCCGACGATCTCGTAAGGATCGAAACCGCCAAGTCCGCTGAGTTGCTTAAAGGCATGAGTCCCGAACTCGCCTCACCCCCATTGCCAGCCGCCGAGCCCGAGATTCCTCCCGAGTTTGGCGATACGGTCGAACCGGCCACGCAATCAACATCGATCGAGTCGCCCGCTCCCGCTCTCTTAGGAGGCGAATCGTCTGATGGGCCCGCGAACGCAAGGGTTCATGTCACAGAAAACGACATCGCTTCGCCCCCAAGAACGGACGGCGAAGCCTCGGGTCTCAATCGACGCCTTCTCTTTCCGCTGGCGATTCTCCTCCTGCTTCTCATCTTTGCCCTCTTGCTTCATCAGATGCGAAAGAACAGAGTGCGCGCGGCCAACAACCCCAACGTACCTGGCGAAGTCATGGAGATCATCGTTACGGGTCGCGCCCCGTTGACGGTGAGAGTGGGCGATCCGTTCGCGTTTCGAGTACGAACTCGCAATCCCGGTCGAGGTCCTCTGGAAGGCGTTCGCATTGACGTAAAACCCGACGGTGGGATTCAGCACACCACGAACGTGACGGAGATCGTTCCCATCCCCACGCTCAACGCGGGGGAGTCCAAGCAAAAGAACTTCACCCTGGTTGCCACGAAACCAGGTCGCCGAATGATCCGCGTTACGAGCAGCGATCGAGGAGGGTGGGTATCGGCCGGACGGCAATGGAGTATCAACGTCCTTCCAAGAGAAAAAGGGAAACCCCAGGTGTCGCTATCCAGTGGCCTTGCTTACGGTATCCGTGCCGAGACGCTCGCTCAGACAGTGACGCGCGTGAATAAAGAGTTCAAGATCAATGCGCGTATCACCAATGTCGGTGACCAACCTCTTTCTGACCTCTACGTCCTGTTCTATCCCGGAGACAATGCGCAACTTTCAAGCAGCGCTGGCTCGGATCCGCTCAAAATCGAGCTCCTGCGCCCCGGAGAGAAGCGAGTCTTTGAACGCACGTATGTCGCTGCGGAAGCCGCGTTACAAGGTGAGCCACCTTACCATGTAAAAATAACGTTTTCGGTGCGTGATCGGAGTCAATGGGTGGCGGCCGCTTCGATTCATGAGGTGAGCGTCACCGAATAGTCGTGCATTCATCCGATGCAAGGCCCACTACTTGAGTTCGGGATCCATCGATTGAATGTGCTGAATGACCTCTCGACGTTTTTTGGCTGACGCACGGGGATCATAGTCTTTGATCAAATCGGGCTTGTGACGGATGAGCGCCGACCATGCCTCTTTCCGCACATCAACATCGCCGTCGTTGAGCAAGGGAAGAACCGCGCGCACCAGAGGAACCCGGTAGAGTTCGCGCGCAGCCAGTTGGGCAAGGCCACGACGCGTTTCTTTGTCGGCATGAGTCGCAAGCGGTGTCAGCTTTGACAGCAACGTGGAAGTCAACTTCCACGGCTCGAGTTCTCGGAGGGCGAACCTTCTGGCTGCGTCGTCCTCACTGGCAAGCATCGACGTAATCAGGGGACTCGCCGGATCTAGCGCCATGTGGAGGGCGGCAAGTGGGGCTCGCAGATCTGCGGACGGCGCCGCATCAATACGCTCGTTGATGGCCTTCGCTGCCGCCCTGCGACCGGAAAATCCTAGGGCACTTGCCGTTGCGTACACGCGCTTTGCGGCAAGATGGAGACGACGCTTAGGACTACCGTCTTGAGGAACAAGCGCTTGATCAAGGAGCGCCAACACAGCATCTAGCTGTTGGGCGACTGGCTCGCCACAAGGCGCCGCATCCTTAAACAACCACGCGAGGGACTCGGTTGGCTTTGGCGAAACACCGCGTCCGTGCTCTTTGAGTAACTCATGCAAGGCCTTGATTTGAGTCAAGGTGGAAGGCGGCCACGCCACTTGCAAGTTGGCGGCAACCGCCTCCCGCGCGTGTTCGCAGCGTCCCCGGCGAAGCAGCGCCGCTACATAGACCTTGAGAACGTCATAGCGTTCGGTCGCAACGGGACTCTGATCATTTAGCAAGGGAGGCAAACTTGCCTCGAGCATTCGTTCTGCCTGCATAAGAACACGGCGTTTTCGTTCGCTCGTTTGCCCTTTTCGCCCGGCCTCGCCTAGCAGTGCCAACGACTTGGACACCGCCTGCCTTCTTAGGGCACGAACGCGACGCCATGCAAGAACGGTATTGCCGGGAATCTCCTGAAGCGCACGCGCATAACCATCTGCGGCGTTCGCCAACGCCTCATCGCGCAACGTCCGCACGTGCACGACGTTGGGGTGACCGGGAGGTAAGGCCCTAAGAGACACGCTCAAGTATTGAGCTTCGGCGTCGCGCCACCTTGAAGCAAGCGCCGTTCGAGTCGCCTTTCGCACTTCACGATCTGCGCCCTGAGGCCACCAAGACTCTCCCGTGGGCACATCGTTGGGCTCTACCAACGTCGCCAAGTAGGCCATCGTCTTATGCAGGTACGGCGTGTTCAACCGCGCCCTCGGCGTGGGACGAAACTCGGGATAGGGATCCCAATCGCGAATAGGACGCCAGTCACTTGCATCGATGCCGGGCGCAGGAAGTTTCAAGATCGACGTCCCGTTTGCGAGGTATGCGGCAGACAGCGACGTAGGCGTAGTAAATCCCGCGTCCGAGAGTTCCGATGCAAGCGCCGCAACACGCCGATCCCATTCCTTTTGAGACGGATACACGCCCGCACTTTTGCGACCAATCAACGCCGTGGACTGCTCAAAGAACCATAGCGATCCGTCGGGAAAGACCTCAAAAAACGTGCGCAAGAAGGCCGCGTAAAGAGGCGCCGGCATCGCGTGCACTGGCACCCATTGACAAACAATGCCATCCGGCGCAAGCCGGTCGCGACAAAGTTCGTAGAACTCCCGCGTGTAGAACGGCAACCCATGAGGGCTGTAGGGCATCAAGGGTTCAAGCGTAATGACGTCGAGCGGATCTTGGTGGAGCAGCAGCGCGTTGCGACCGTCGTCGGTCACCACCCTCACACGAGGGTCGTCTAGCACATGGCGATTGGCATCCTTGAAGTGCTCCGCTGCATTCAACACGCTCTTGCTTACTTCAACAACCGTGAGTTCTTTGACGGCGTCGTGCGCCGCCACCGCACCCGCCGTAGTTCCGGTGCCAAAGGCAATCACCATCACGCGGTTTGGCGTAGGCGCCAAGAGACACGGCAGGTGACCGAGCATACGCATATAGCGATAGCTCGCACCGGTGGCCGCTGCGGGACAGTCATCTGTATAAAGATAGCGTTCGCCGTTGGCGAGATCCACAACGCTTGCTGTGGTTGTTGCATCGGTCTCAACCTGATGAACAACGCGTCCCTCACGCCCATGCATGACCGCCGAGTACGAGACCAGTTGGGATGCGTCGGTTGCGGGCAGGGGCAATGCAGCAGAGGCGAGAAGCGCTAGGGCGAGAGCCCACAAAGGCACTCGCCGAAACATCAACAACATCACGCCAAGCGCCAACGCGAGAAGTGACACCATGCCCCAAGTGGCCAGGACACCACGAAAGGGAATGAGAAGGAACGTACACACCAAAGGCGCTAGAAGCGTGCCCAGACTATTGAACAGATACGTGGCGCCGACCGCGCCTCCCGGACGCGCCCCCTCCGACTCGGCGAGCTTCACGCAAAGCGGAAACGTCGTTCCAAGGATTACGGCGGGCACAAAGAGCAAGACGGCCGCGCCGATGAGTGCGGTCGACCGCAACGCGGCCGCGATGTCGCCAGGTCCCTGCACCGAACGAAACTGCCCCGCCTTGATGTCGCGCATGAGGGGCTCGAATTGAGGAAGCAGTAAATAGACTGCGGCGAGGGCGACAAGTCCGAACGCGAGTAGGGCGCCTGCAAGCGCGCGACGAGGATGCCTCAGGCCAGTGAGCACAGGGCTTAACAAGATGCTCCCTACGCCGATCCCCGCGATAAACACGCCGAGCATTGATGCGAAGGCTGCAGTGAATCCCTCAAGGAAGAACACGAGAATGCGGAACCCTGCGATCTCGCAACCGAGGCCAACAAAGCCGCACACAAGTGCTAACCATTTCGCATCATTGCGTTGAACGTTCGTGGATGAGGATGATGCCTCAGCTTGGAGAGACGAGGATTCGGCGCGGACCACACTCGCATCCGCAGGCAGACATCGACTCGCGACATAGGCACATGCCGCGGCTAAAAACCCCAGGCCCACACCTACGCCAAGGGCACCAATGACACCAAGCAACTCCATCGCGACCAGCCCCGTCCCCAAACAACCCAGGACGGCGCCCAACGTATTGACCCCATAGAGCCAGCCCACAGAACGACCGGCCTGACCTCGAGACGTGTTCCATCCCACAACCATGGCAGGCAAGGTGGCACCAAGGAGCAATGCGCAGGGGACTACAGACAATCCTGCAATGAGCAATCGCAATGGCCACTGAATCCACGCGGCATGGCCGGAAGCGAGCGACACATAGATTGGCGTGAGCCCTTGCACCAACCATGGCGACGCCAATGCAATCAGCGCCGCCGCGAGCTCGAATACGATGTACTTACGTAGGGCACCTCGCGCACCTAGCTGGTCCATCTTTGGACCCGCCCACCAGGCCCCTACGCCAAGAGAGCCCACAAAGAGAGAAAGCAATAGCGCCGACGTGCTCGCTGTATGACCCAACACAACAAGCAGGGAACGTGACCATACGATTTCGTACGTAAGCCCTGCCGCGCCGGAAAGAAAGAAGGCCGCCAACAGCAGCCCGCGCGCACGACGAGATACGGACGCATCCGCTGCGCGAGGCGCATTCATGGCTGGCGAGTCGGTCATCACGCGCACATCGTGCCAAGCAAGGCGCTGCGAGCGGCACGGAAACTCCACCGGGGCCGCGCTTTGGATCACCGAATCGTTACAAATGCTCGGCGATGGGACCGCATCTCAATTCGTCATCAAACACAGCCATCCCGTCGGAGCGTACGTTACCAAGATCTCGCTGACTGTTCCGTCATGGAGCTTGAAGAGCTACGAAACCAAACGTCGAGGCGAGGCGCATGAACGATGTACGCAAGAACCACCTGCTTGACCCTCGTCTTGTTTGAATCGGCCATGGCGTGACCTCTTTCACCATCGATTCGCACCGCCTTGACCGAATTCTAACAACCCGTGACTTGGCGATGAGCATTGGGGCGACGAAACTCCACGCACTTCCTACTCGGAGTCACCATGACCGCAACCACCGAAAGAAAGCGCCTTGGTCTCCTGGACCGGTATCTGACGCTTTGGATCTTCCTCGCCATGGCCCTCGGCGTGGCGCTGGGACGATTCGTGCCTGGCATGGAAGACTTCATTGGCACGTTTCAAGTGGGATCGACGAATATCCCCATCGCGCTCGGACTGATTGTGATGATGTTCCCGCCGCTCGCCAAGGTGCGCTATGAAGAACTGGGCCGCGTCCTACGAGATACGAAAGTGCTGGGTCTCTCTCTGCTGCTCAACTGGGTGCTGGGCCCCATCCTCATGTTCACGTTGGCCGTGCTCTTGCTTCGCGATCACCCCGACTACATGGTCGGCCTCATACTCATAGGACTCGCGCGGTGCATCGCCATGGTCATCGTGTGGAATGACCTTGCAGAGGGTGATCCCGAGTACGCCGCAGGGTTGGTCGCGCTCAACTCACTATTTCAAATCGTGTTTTACTCTCTGTATGCATGGTTGTTCTTGAGCGTGCTTCCGCCGCTCCTTGGCTTAAAGAGCGT
>JAVJHY011566086.1:0-11137 GCA_035593235.1 Phascolosoma agassizii | reverse complement strand
ACCAAGAAATTGACGAGGGCTTGTTTCGCGATTTGAGTATATTGATACCTGCCGCGGTTCTGATTTTGTTGCTGACGATAACCGTTTTTCTGAAATCGCTGCGTGCCTTGCCCATCCCATTAGTAACCTCGAGCATTACGTTACTTTGGACGTTCGGCTTTATGTCGATTGCCGGTATTCCAATTACCTTGCTCACCGCCATGGTTCCCGCGCTGGTTGTGGTCGTCGGTTCGACTGAAGACGTGCACTTGATTGCCGCATTTATGAGTGCAATGAACGGTGACGGGAAATCCGCGCGTACGATCGCTATCCGCATAATGGCGCATAAAGTTGGGCTCCCCGTCCTCATCACCGCGCTCACTACCGCCTTCGGGTTTGCAGCGAACTCGATTACACCGATCCCGCTGATTCGCGAATTCGCAATCGCAAGCGCGTTCGCCATGATCGCCAATCTCGTCGTGACGATTTTTAGCGTACCGCCTTTACTCCATTTACTAGCGCCGCGCGGCGACTCGAACGATCCCGAGAACACTCAACCGAGCGGCCTGATCAGCGGAATTGTGCGGATAATTGAACATTTAAGCACCCACTATCCGAGCGCGATTATTGTGGTGACATTGAGTGTCCTGGTCATATTCGGCTCGTATATTTCAGAAGTAAGAATCAATAACGACCCACTCTCTTACTTTCAGCCGGACCACCAATTCGTGATCGACGCAAACACCTTACATGAGGATGTAGCGGGCCTAAAACTCTTCAACGTTACGCTATCGAGTAGCACCGATGGGTTTTTCAAAACACCAGCTGGGATCGCCAAAATAGCAGCGGCCCAAGCATTACTCGATCGCACCGAGATGTTCGATAAAACGCAATCGCTCGCCGATATTATCGCGTTAATGAATCAGGAGTATCACCAAGGCGATAAACGTTTCTATTTAGTCCCCTCTTCAAGTGAAGACATCGATTTATATTTATCGAGCATTCTGCGTACCGATCTCGAACCATTTGTGACGGAGGATTACAATCGGGCGCGCATTGTAGTGCGGCACAACTTAAGCGATTCGCGGGCGCTTAATCGCAGCTTGGACGAACTGCGGGAGGTTGTCCCAATCGAACTCGGGCCCGATGTCGACTACGCCTTTACCGGTAAAAATTTGATGGTTAACGCCGCTGCCGAATCGCTGGTCTCCGGTCAAATCGCGTCGTTATTTCTCATTCTCGGCGTGGTGTTTATGTTGTTCAGTTTACTTTACACCTCGGTGCTGGCTGGCCTCTTATCGCTCGTTCCAAACGTCATTCCGGTATTAATGAACTTTGGTTTAATGGGTTTGCTCGGCGTCCCTTTAAATCCAGGCACGGCGATGGTCGCGGCCATCGCGATCGGCGTTGCGGTAGACGACACGATCCATTTAATGACCCGCTTTGGCGCGGAGAGTCGCAAGCATCTACACGAACCCGATGCCGTGCGCGCGACTATCCGCGGCGAAGCAACGCCCATTATCTCTACGTCGATCGCCCTGGCGCTTGGGTTTAGCGTATTGGGGTTATCGAATTTTAATATTGTCGCCCAATTCGGCTTGTTAGCCGCCGCCACGATGCTTTACGCGCTGGTCTCCGACCTACTCGTGATGCCTATTCTGTTAAAGCATCTACGCCTAGCGACCGTGTGGGATATTGTTGCACTGAAACTCGACCGCCAAGTCCTCGTCAATTGCCCTTTATTCAAAGAACTGTCGGCCTACGAAACGAAAAAGGTCGTGCTTATATCGCAAATGCAAGAATTCGACGCAGGCGATATCGTTGTGGAGAAAGGCGAACGCTCCAGCGGTATGTACGTTGTTTTGCAAGGCGAGGGTCAAGTGCAGTTTTCGAGCGAAAAATTGCAGCTTAATATCGATAATCTGAAACCCGGCGATGTATTCGGCGAAATCGGCTTTTCCGGTGACGATGTTGAACGCAGCGCCAGCGTTGTCGCCGCCGAGCCAATGACCGTGGTGCGCCTCGACGCCGATGGCGTGCGTAAGCGTCTGCGCTTCTACCCTCGCATTGCGGCGCGTCTGCATCAAAATATTAGTAATATTTTGGGACAACGTTTGGTTGAATCTCATGAACGGCTCGCCGAGCAAGTAAAATTACATTCGCCATAGCCGAGTTCGATTTATCGGACATTAGTGCCGAGGCTGCTAGCTATATGCGCGCGGGGCTGCGAATATTGAGCGCGTAAATAACAACGGACGCTCCCGCGTTATGAAACTTAGTTATTTCACCATGCCGCTTCACCCCCTCGGGCGTGACTACCGCCAAACGCTAGCTGAGGATCGTGCGGCGATTTTACTTGCAGAAGAACTCGGTTTTGCCGAAGCCTTTGTCGGTGAGCATGCCACCGACCGTGCGGAAACCATTACATCATGTTTGATGTTTTTGGCGAGTCTCGCCTCCGAGACCGATCGCATCACCTTGGGTAGCGGCACGGTGAATTTACCGAATACCCATCCCGCTACCGTCGCGGCACAAGTTGCGATGCTCGATCACTTACTCGACGGTCGTTTTATATTGGGGATAAGCCCAGGCGGATTGCAATCCGATGCCGAAATGTTCGGGAATTTGGCACGCGATCGGAATGCCATGTTCGATGAAGCAATCCTACAAGTGTTACAGCTTTGGGCAACGCAGCCGCCTTACGACATCGATGGACAGTTCTGGAGCTTAAGTACTCGCGAATCGATGGATCTAGACATTGGCCAGGGCGCGGTCCTTGATCCCTTGCAAAAACCGCATCCACCAATCATGGTCGCCGCCCTGTCACCGCATTCCTCAAGTGTTTACAAAGCTGCGCAGCACGGTTGGTCGATCGTCTCGGCGAATTTTCTACAACCCATATGGGCGGCGACCCATTGGCAGAAACTAAACGAAGGATGGGATGCAGCCGGGCTAGTAGGCGACCCCGGCGCATGGCGGGTCGCAAAAAGCATTTTCGTCGCCGATGACGAAAAGACGGCACACAACTACGCAATGAATCCGCTCGGACCCTATGGCTATTACTATAATAGCCTCATGCGTAAGCTGATCGGCAATGGCCGCGCCGAAATTTTCAAAACATCGAGCGATATGGCGGACGCGGATTTAACGCATGAATTCGTCATGGACTCACTCATCATTCGCGGGACGCCGACGCAAGTCGTTGAACAAATTCTTAGCTTACGCGAGCAACTCGGTCCGTTCGGGACTTTAGTTTACGCTGGCCATGACTGGGCGGACGTTGCGTTATCGCGCCGTTCGATGGAATTAATGGCTCACGAAGTAATGCCTGCGATTAACCAAGCGCTTGGAGAGGAATCTTAGAAAATGAACATCATCAAAACCGCAAATCTCGAGATGAATTACACTGAAGACGGCGCTAGCGACGCGCCGGTGTTGGTGTTGTCTAATTCGCTGGGATCTGATCTTTCGATGTGGCAGGAACAGGCTAATTATTTCAAGTCCGATTACCGCGTCGTGCGTTACGATCACCGCGGTCACGGCAAAACCGCGGTGCCGCCGGGGCCTTATACATTCGAAACCTTGTGTCGCGATGTCGTCGGATTAATGGACGCGCTTGGAATCGAACGCGCTCATTTCGCGGGGCTTTCCATGGGCGGCATGACGGCTCTCGGCATGGCGATCGATCATCCTGACAGGATCTTAAGCGCCGCCGCGTGCAACTGTGTCGCGGGCTACGCCGCCGAAGCCGTTAAAGTATGGGATGAACGCATCTCGGCGATTAAATCTGGCGGACTAGATCCGCTCGTCGAGGGCACCATCGCACGTTGGTTCACGCAGCCGACGATTGACGCTCGCCCCGCCGAAATGAAAGCAGTGAAAGCCATGATCCTGGCGACACCGGTCGATGGCTATCTCGCATGCTGCGAGGCCTTAAAGGCGCTGAACTATACCGATCGTCTCGCCGCCATTGAAACCCCAATGATGTTCGTTGCTGGCACCCATGACGCCGGCGCACCGGCTGCTGCGATGCAAGAAATGCACTCACAGGTTAACGGCTCACGGTATGTTGAACTGGATGCCGCACATATCTCCAACATGGAACGACCCGCCGAATTCAACAAGGCGCTAGACGATTTTCTTAAATCCGTATAACCGAACGCGCGGGACTAAATCGAACGGCCGTGCGAGGTCCGCAACTAAACGTCGTGACATTTAAGTCAGCTGTTCAAACGCGTGTCCAACCCTTAACACAACGTCGTCTTCGCCCCATCGGCCGGTAATCATCATACCGACCGGTAAACCGTCAGACATCCCCGCCGGCACGCTCATTGATGGGTGCCCGGTCGCGTCAAACGGTGCGGTATTGCCGATCATCGGTAGTGCAACACTCATTATTTCTTCGAGCGACGCATCGGGCGGCGGGATTTTGTACGCCTTCATCGCCGTCGTTGGCATGATCAGTACATCGTATTCGCTGAGCGCGCGATCATAGGCCGCGCGTACATCGCGAATAAGGTTCTGTGCTTTGGCCGAATAATAAACGCCATAGCGCTCGCGCATCGTGTAGGCGAACAGCAAGACGGTTTTTACAGTTACCGGCATGTCGTTTGCACGGAGTTTGCGCGCTTCATGATAAAACCGCACGGCGTCCGTAAACGCATAACCGTGAGCGTTTGGTCCAAGACCACTCAGATCGGTAAACGTAGCCAAGGTACCATCGAGCATGCTCGCGAGCATGATGCTCGCCGCTTGCGTGTGAACCGGGATCGAAACATCGCTCACCGTGGCGCCGGTTTCGCCCAGACGATGCGCCGCCGCACGCACGATTTCATCGACGTCTGGCTCGGAAAGAGGTGTCTTGAAACCTTCGCTCACAATACCAATTTTCAGCCCTTGCGCATCGCCATTAAGTGCCGCGCAATAATCTTTCGCCACGAGCCGCGGATCTTGGCGGGGATCGCGACCATCGTCATATCCCGCGAGTACCTCGAGTAACAGCGCGCAATCCTCGCTAGAGCCCGCCATCGGTCCGAGGTGATCGACACTTTGCTCGATCGGAAAAGCGCCGGTATACGGCACCAGCCCGTAGGTCGGTTTAATGCCATAACAACCTGAAAAGGAACTCGGCATGCGCACCGAACCGCCTTGGTCGCCGCCAATCCCCATATCGCAGTCGCCGGCTACGATTAATGCGGCGCAGCCGCTTGAGGAACCGCCGGCCATATGCGCGGGATTGTGGGGATTTTGAACCGGTCCGGTCGCCGAGGTGTGGCTGCCACCGGAAAAGCAGAAATTTTCGCACACCGCTTTGCCGAGTATTTCGCCGCCCGCATCGAGCACCCGGCTCACCACTGTCGCGTCTTGTTCTGGAACAAAACCTTCCCAAACCTTCGAACCGTTCATCATCGGCATGCCGGCGACACAGATGTTGTCTTTCACAACGACCCTTTTACCCTGCAGCTTGCCCGTTGCAGCGCCACTAACAGACGACTTCCAATACCAAGCGTTTAAGGTGTTCTCGGAGGCTTCCGGGTGATAGCCGTCCGTTCTGGGGTAATTCACCGGTAATCGCGGATCTTCCATCGCGTCGACGACCTCGTAGTCTTGTGCCAATGGTGCGACGAATGTCGCATAGCGCTGCAAATCTGCTTCGTCTAAATCGAAATACAGGGCGCGCGCGGCGACCCGTAACTCGTCGAGCGACGGCGGCGAGATGCCACCACTGGATTGTTTAGATTTATTCGACATTTCGAAATTCTCCTCCGGAACATTCGTTGGCTTTGTTTTCGGATCACGATACCGCAAGGCGCGGCCCCGTACTAGACAGCCTTGAATTGCAGAAAATCATCCCCATGTGGAGGCTGATACGATGGATTTGTAGCGCCTCGGTGCGGCGCCTCACATCGTGGGCAGCTTAAAATGAGCGTCTAGGACCGCGGTCTTTCCGATCGAACCCGAACCGCTATACTGACATTAACAACCTCCGATTCGATGGTTATTGAGGGGACAACATGATTGCAGCGAGGCGCACGCTTACGGCTATCTTAAGCGCCGATGTGGTGAGCTATTCCCGTCTAATGGGCGCCGACGAACACGCAACGGTTGTCACGCTAAACGCTTATCGGGCGATTTTTCGTCAATCGATCACCGACCATGCCGGACGAGTTGTGGATACATCGGGCGATAGCGTGCTCGCAGTATTTGATAGCGTTGTTGAAGCCGTGCATAGCGCGATAGAAATACAGAATATTATTGAAGTTCAAAACGCCGAAAAACCTGAAGATCGTCGCATGCAATTTAGGATCGGCGTTAATCTTGGCGATATTATCGAACAAGAAGATGGCACTGTTTACGGAGACGGCGTCAACATCGCGGCGCGTCTTGAGAGCCTTGCGCCGACCGGCGGGATCACTTTATCTGGCCAGGTATTCGACTTTGTCGAGGGCAAGGTGTCTGCAACGATCGAGTTCATGGGCGAGCATGCAGTAAAAAACATCACGCGCCCCGTGCGCGTTTATCAAATTATGCACCTGGGAGCGAAAAATCTCGGCGCGACAATGGCACAGTCCGATAACCCTTCGATGCCAACAGATAAGCCCTCGGTTGCGGTTCTACCATTTGTGAATTTGGGTGACGATTCACAAGAGTCCTATTTCGCCGACGGCATCAGCGAAGACATCATTACCGAACTCGCACGCTTCCAGGAATTATTCGTCGTCTCGCGAAGCTCGACCTTCGCGTATAAAAATCGCGCTGTGAACGCCCAGGAAATCGGCCAAGCCTTGAATGTGCGCTACATTCTCGAAGGCAGTGTACGCAAGGGTGGCGATCGAGTGCGCGTTACCGCCCAGTTGATCGAGGCGAGCACGGGTCATCACTTATGGGCCGAGCGCTATGATCGCCGCATCGAAGATGTGTTCGCGGTACAAGACGAGCTCACCGGGAAAATTGTTGCAACCTTAATCGGCAAGCTAATTGACAGTGAACGACGGCGAATCCGCGGCGATGATCGCACTGAAAACCTAGCGGCGTACGAACTCGTGTTACGCGGCCGGGAGCTCTGGTTTCGATGGAATGAGGAAGACAATTGCGCGGCGCGCGAGCTATATAAACAGGCGATCGAATTAGATCCCGAATACGGCCGCGCGTACGCCTCTTTAGCATGGAGCTATGTCACTGCGTATAACGAGTACTGGACCGACGATCCGCAAGGCGCGTTGGATAAAGCGCTTGACGTAGCTTTGCACGGGGTCAGCGTTAATCCGGCCTCGCATTCGAATCGTCTCGCGTTGGGGCAGGTTTATTTCTATCGTAAAGAACTCGCTAAATCACTCGACGCTTTGGAAAAAGGTATTGCGCTTAACCCGAACGATCCCGATGGCTACGTCTTCCTCGCGACTGTATTGAGCCACAACGGCCGCCCGCAAGAGGCCCTCGAACGACTGGATCAGGCATTCGGATTATCGCCAAACTTGCTCCAGTGGCATCGCTCGATTTATATCGTCGCGTATTTTAATGCACGCCGTTACGATGAGGCGATCGCGGTGTGGGAGAAGCTTGATAATCCGCCAGTTTATTTTCATCGCTGGATAGCCGCGACATTCGCGCAATTAGGGCGTGAGGAAGAAGCTTGTAAAATGGCTGCCTATTACTTGGAGCACTACCCGAATTTCGATATCGATGATCACCTCGCGCGCATGCCGTTTCGCTTAAGCGAAGATCGCGAGCACTACGGCGAAGGGTTACGGCGCGCGGGCCTTGGACGCGAGAATGTGTGCCTCGCAGACCGCTAGAAATCGCGGCGTCACGGACGCCTCGATCGACTAAGAAAAAAAGACCAGAATCGCGGCGCCCCGCGGTCGCGTGTTCACGTATCATTGGACCCGCACCGTTCGAGACCCGCGATTGCGGCAAACATTTAACAACGATAGTGAATTGACTAAGGAAAATTTGATGGCGAAAGGCGAAATAAAACTGGGCGTTTTAAAATTAGGATGCATTGGCGCAGCGCCGCTATTAGATCTACTTCTGGATGAACGCGCGGATCGCGAAGATTTAGATACTAGAGCGTTTACGAGCGGCGCTAAATTGGACCCCGAGGCCTGCGCCAGTGCGACCGCTACGGCGATCGAATTTAAACCCGATCTACTCTTAATGGTCAGCCCCAACGCCGCGCTTCCCGGTCCGAAAGCCGCCCGCGCCAATGTGGCCGACGCCGGCATCCCCATTATTACGATTTCCGACGGGCCTTCGAAAAAAGCCTTCTACAAAAAGAACGACGACGGCAAACAAGTGGTCAACGTGCCTGGGGATCAGGGATTCTTCGTACTCGCATCGGACCCGATGATCGGCGCACGGCGCGAATTCCTAGATCCGACAGAAATGGCGTTATTCAATGCAGATGTGATTAAAATCCTTGCGGCAACCGGCGTGTTGCGGTTAATTCAAAACGAGTTAGATAGGGTATTAGACGAACTCAAATCCGGCGGAGAAGTCGTTATGCCGAAACTCAACGTCACTGCGGAGAAAGCAGTGCTCGCCGGAGAATTCTCAAACCCCTATGCGGCGGCGAAAGCGCTGGCGTCGCTGAAGATTGCCGAAACGGTGGCCGCCGTAACATCTAAAGGTTGCTTTGTGGAACAGGATCCAACGAAATACATCACCCTGGTTGCGGCGGGCCACGAAATGATCCGCGCGGCGGCACAACTTGCCGACGACGCCCGCGAGCTAGAGAAAATGGGCGACACCGTGCTACGTACACCGCATTCGGGAGCGGGCTCACGATTGAGCAAGACCAAACTCGCCGAGAAACCCACATAAAGCGCGCTCGCACGCTGTGACAAGGCGGCGACAGAAAAAGCGATCGCCCAGGTTGCGGGCAATTTGTACCGTCAAATGTGCTGTGTCGCGTACTTCGGCCCGGCACGAAAGTCTCGACAATATTTCGAGCAACGTTCGAGTGCCAGTGAGTTGTTCGACATGACCGCCGTCGTTGATGTCGTCCTGCCAGTTTTCGGTATTGTACTGCTGAGCTACGGGTTAACCCGTGGCGGCGTTTTTAGCGCCAGCACGAGTGAAGGACTGACTCGTTTCATGTTCTACGCAGCGGTACCGGCGATGCTATTCCATACGCTCGCGACAACTGAACTGCCACGCAGCGTGCCATGGGACTATATCATCGCATTCTATGGCAGTTCGTTCATGATTTTCGTTGCCGGCGCGATCATCGCACGCACCCAGTTCGGTTGGGCAAAACGCGATGCAGGGATCGCTGCGGTGAGCGCGTCCTATTCCAACATGGTCATGCTCGGCCTACCGTTGATCATCGCGGCCTTTGGCGATGCGGGAGCGATACCGCTATTCATTTTGCTCGCCTTTCAAAGCACCCTGATCTTTCCGGCGACAACCTGGATGATCGAAGTATACGGACGCGATCATGGCGCGTCGCGTCCGAATCTTTTCGTCGCTGGCGCAAAATTACTCGCCAACCCCGTCATTCTAAGTTTAGCCCTCGGGGTGTTGGCTAACATTTTTTTAATTCCAATAGGCGACCCGTTTGAGGCTGTGCTCAATACGATCGGCGCGGCCGCACCCGCATGCGGCCTGGTCGCACTCGGCACGGGGCTTGCACAATACGAGGTAGGTGGCGAATTAAAAGAGTCGTCTACCTTAGTGCTGCTAAAGGGACTCGCCCATCCCGCCCTGGTGTGGGTGCTATGCTCGCTGCTTCACATCCCGCCGCTATGGACGCAGGTGGCGGTTATCCTCGCGGCAATGCCGACCGGGATTAATGCGTTCATATTTGCGCGCAATTACGATCTAAAGGTGGGGGTAGTCAGTAAAACCATCGTACTCAGCACGATTGTTTCAATGATAACGGTCTCGTTGTTACTCGATCATTTCCTCGGCTGAATAACGCGCCCGCAATCTGCTGCTAACTAAGCCAAGCCTCCCGTTATTCGACGAACAACAGTTGCAAATCGTTGAGAAAACGCGACCCGAGTGCAGTGGGACAAATATGCCCGTTCTCGCGCGTAACCCAACCTCGATCGCATGCAGTGTCTAGCGACGTGGCCATGACCGATAAAGGTAATCCTGTTCGTTGTTGAAACAGTGTCTCGGGATAACCCTGCACTAAGCGAAATGCATTCATCGCAAACTCCGCGGCTAAGACGGTCGGTGTTAGCGGACCGTGACGCACAGTACACGCGCTTGTCCCGGCACTGGACAAGTACGCTTGCGGGCTACGACGTTTCTCGGTACGAAAAACGCCCTCGTTCGTTGTAATCTTACCGTGCGCGCCGGCGCCGATACCGATGTAGTCGCCAAATTCCCAATAATTGATGTTGTGTCGCGCGCGAGCAACCCGACCAACACCATAAGCGGATGTTTCGTAGCGGTCGAAGCCATTGCTTGCTAGCAGTTCACGACCGCGCTCCGCTGCACGCGCAACTTCGTCGTGTTCTGGCAGCTTTGGCGGGGACCGCGAAAACGCTGTGTGCGGTTCGATTGTGAGTTCATACCACGATATGTGAGGCGGGCTAAAAGCGATCGCAGCGCGCAAATCGGCCAGGCTATCAGCAACCGAATCGCCGGGCAGCCCGTACATTATGTCGATATTAATATTCTCGAAGTCCGCGGCGTAGGCGGCCTCGATTGCAGTTCGTGCGGCCGCACTATCGTGCACTCGACCAAGTTGTCGCAGTCGATCGTCGCGAAAACTCTGCACACCGATCGACAAACGGTTGACGCCGGCCTCGCGAAAGCTCCGAAAGCGCGCGCCCTCTGCCGCGCCCGGATTTGCTTCTAAGGTTATTTCGATATCATCGCGCCACGGGAGTCGACTTTTAATACCCTCTAGCAATCGTCGGATGACGTGGCCGGGAAACAAGCTGGGCGTTCCGCCGCCGAGAAATATCGTCGTAAGCGTTTGATTTTCGTATTCCGCGACCGACGCATCAAAATCGGCAAGCAACGAGTCAACATACGCCTCGAATGGTGCTACTGGGGTTGTTAGTTCGTGGGAATTAAAATCACAGTAGGGACATTTACGAATACACCAGGGCAAATGAATGTAAAGCCCGAGTGGAATATTCGACGCCGTCATAGTGCGCTATCCAATCACCGGTCCTAATTTTGCAGCCGATCGACCATC
>JAVJHY011565757.1:0-11143 GCA_035593235.1 Phascolosoma agassizii | reverse complement strand
GCAAACAGCGATGCCGTGGATTTGCCCTACGGCGACCAGCGAAAGCTCGAGATCTGTCGCGCGCTGGCCCTCAAGCCCAAGTTGCTCTTGCTCGACGAACCTGCGGCGGGCATGAACCCCACCGAGAAAGCCGATCTCATGGAGACTGTGCGTCGCCTGCGTGATGAGTTCCAGCTCACCATTCTCTTGATCGAACACGACATGAAGTTTGTGATGGGTATCTGTGAGCGCATCTACGTCATTGACTACGGCAAAGAAATCGCGCATGGCACGCCGGAAGAAATCCGAACCAACCCCAAGGTGATTGAAGCCTATCTGGGAGGATCTGACTGATGCTGATCCTCGAAACCACGTTGGGAGGATCCCCCACATGTTGATCCTCAAGGATGTCGAAGTTTTCTACGGCAACATTCGTGCGCTTCACGGCATCTCGCTTGAAGTGAACGAAGGCGAAATCGTGACGTTGATTGGTAGCAACGGCGCCGGCAAAACCACCACATTGCGAACCATCTCGGGATTGCTTGCGCCCAAGGAAGGCACCATCACCTTTGAAGGCAATCCCATTCATGGCGAGCGGGCCGACCGCGTCGTGGCAAGCGGTATTGCGCATTCGCCTGAGGGGCGACGCATCTTCACCGACCTCACGGTGCTCGAGAATCTAGAAATGGGCGGCTACCTCATTCGCGATGCCAAGCGAGCCGCGTCCATGTTGGAGCGTGTCTTTGGGCTGTTCCCTCGGCTCAAGGAGCGACTCAGTCAGTCGGGCGGTACGTTGTCGGGCGGGGAACAGCAGATGCTTGCCATCGGACGCGCCATGATGGCCCATCCCAAGTTGCTGCTCCTCGACGAACCCAGCCTCGGCATTGCGCCCATCCTTGTGCAGGAGATTTTTCGAGAGATCAAGAACATCAACCAATCGCTCGGAACCACGATCTTGATTGTGGAGCAGAACGCCAACCAAGCGCTCAAGCTTGCCGATCGCGGCTACGTTCTAGAGACGGGCTCAATCGTGCTTGATGGACCCGCCGACTCGTTGCTTTCTAACCCTCAGGTCAAAGAGGCTTATCTCGGATGATGGAACAGGATACTCCTCTCGATGCGCGTCAGAAGCCGGCAGCGATTGTGCTGCTTAGTGGTGGCATGGACTCGGCGACGGCTGCCGCCATGGTCGCGCGCGATGGGCACAGACTCTATGGCATTACGATCGACTACGGACAACGACAGATTGCAGAGATCGATGCTGCCAAGCGCGTTGCCAGGGCGCTCAAGATGGAGCGGCACGAGATCGTAAAGGTCGATCTTTCATCTCTTACAGGCAATGCTCTCACCGATCCGCGCGTGGAGGTCCCCAAGCAGCGAGCCGTTGGCACCATGAGCAAGGTCATTCCTGAGACCTACGTTCCCGCGCGCAACATCATTTTCGCTTCGTTGGCCTTGGCCGCCGCCGAGAGCTGGGGGGCCGCGGCGCTCGTGTTGGGCGTAAACGTGGTTGACTACTCGGGCTATCCCGACTGTAGACCCGCATTTATCGATGCCTTTACGAAGATGGCGACCTTGGGAACCAAGCGCGGAGCCGAGGGCAATCCCGTTCGAGTCCTCACGCCCCTAATCACCCTCAGCAAGGCCGACATTGTGAGAACGGCCGTGAAGCTCAACGTGCCTCTGGAGCACACGCTTTCGTGCTATGACCCTGTAGCCGTCGAATCCTCGGATCGGACCTCTGCGCTGTTGTGGGGCGCTTGCAATTCGTGCGACGCGTGCCTCTTGAGAGCCGAAGGATTCCGCGAAACAGCCTTCGACGATCCTGCGCAGCGCTAGATGTCTAATTCCGCCTGAAAGCCCCATAAACAGGGTCTTCACATGTTGGGGTTTTGGGGGGTCGAGTTTGAAACCCATGTCCATTTGGGTGGTCGTAGTTCTCGATTTCTGGTCGATGAAGCCGGTGCACCGGTCGGCGATGTTGAATCGTCGAAACATGCAATGTCGAGTTGGATGGACACGACTTTGCAAGAGTTCGAAGCGCAGGAATGAGCGGTTCAACGACCGATAGGTGTTTGTCGGCGCAAGACCGACGCTGCGATGCGCTGCAACGCACCGCGGTGATCCATTCTGAGATTTGCCCTGTCAACCCAAAACCTTCCACCACATCCCGAATCTCACAAGTCCCCTCAGTTTGGATCGGCTCTGCTAGGCCCACCACCTAGCAGAGCCACCTTTCTTTTTGGTGTCATTGCGGGCTTGGGTGGCACGGGCGACACGCTGGGCTCGGTCCTGCACTCCGAGAAATCGCCTCGGGTAGAGGACTACACCTCAGCTCTTCTCGAAGCACATTACCGTCGCCCAGCGCATCGTGAGTAGTCGGAGCTGTAGGGGGTATGCAAGGAGGTGAGTGGGGGCCGCGCGACGCGCGTTGCGAGTTGTGTGGATAGGAAGAGGAATGCGAACTGGGGTGCTCGGAAGCTCAATGCGACGTGGGGAACTAGTTGTGTGGATCCGGGGAGAACGGGTAGTTCACTGATCGACCGACGTACGGGCACATTCGAATCCCAGTCCGCTCTGTAAACACTCCCCAAAATCAGTTTACTGATCGACCCACCCAGGGGCCCATTCAAATCGCCGTGCACTCCGCAAACACTCCCCAAAGTAGTTCACTGATGCATCGACGTAGGAGCACATTCTAATCACGGCGAACTCTGCATTCACGTCTTCACCCCAACGGGGTGACCGGCTATAGCCCAGGGTGTAGCGAAGCGAAACCCTGGGTTAGGCAACCCCACAACTTGGCCGCCCTGAAGGGGCGGAAGGATCGAGCGCGAAGTCGGCGTGGCCGCCGTAAGATGACGCTGTGAAACGTATGAATCAAGGCTGGGACGATGAAGGCGATCATGGGTGGGCAAGACCTGGTGTGCCATTGCCACTCCGTCATGAACCAAAGCACAAGCGACTGAGACTAAACACTTTCTTTGGCGCGGCTCGAGTCGCGTGGTTTGCAACGTGGCCGTTGCTATTCGTGGCGCTCCTACATGTGCGAGCACAGGGCGAGTACGCGAAAGCCACACGCGGCATGACGAGCAAGAGTCGGGTACCCCAGATGGATGCCGCGTGGGGTTGGATGAAGCTCGCGATCGCAGCATTTGTTGTCACGGGCATCTTGTTTCTGATTGCCGCAGTTCGTCAATCGAGCAAAGACTTCGACCAACAGTCGAGACGATGAGCCGGCCGCCCATCGACATCCCTCCCCGCTCGCCGTAAAGTCGTGGCACGGGAGTGATTCGATGAACACACACGGGCTCCACGCCGCGCGCGCGAAACGAGGCTTGATTCGGCATCTTGTGTTGGTGATGAGCCTGATCTTGCTTGTTGCACCAAGCGCCGTGGCCAAGGGCAAGTCGGTTCATGCCAAAGACTTTGAGGCGTTTGCGAAACACGTTGACAAGACGTATCCATTCTTTGATCTCAAGAAGATCCGGGGGGATTGGAAGAAGGCCAAGAAGACGCTTTCGAAACGCGCGTCGAAGTGCAAGTCGGAGGGTGAGTTCATTTTGTTGGTTTGGGATGCCGTGAAGGTGTTGCGCGATGCCCATATGCAGCTTCATCCGCGCGACGGAATCAAGGTCGATTGGCCCAAGCTTCAATATCCGGGGTTTGGGTTTATGTCGGCGGCGGATGACAAGGTGATCATCATGCATGGGCCGCGCGGGCGAGAATCCACGTTCAAGGCGGGCATGATCGTTACAAAAATCGATGGTAAGCCCGCACGCAAGTACCTCGACAAGGCCGCGGAAGAAGACTGGGAGCGCGGCGGCAGCTTCTCAAGTCCACAGCGTGCGCGCATCTTTACCTATCGCACACCACTAATGGGCGAACCCGGTACGAAACACACCATCACCTACCTTGACGGCGCCAAGAGCAAGACGGCCAAGCTCAGGTGTCAGTTCGACATTAAGGGATGGCCGCGCATGTACAACATGCCCAAGAACATGGTGCGTGTTGGCAAGTCGTTCTCCTACACCAAGCTCGATAGCGATGTGGGCTATATGTATTGGCGACGCGTGGATGGAAGTCTTGAGGAGGGGATCGACAAGGCCCTCGCCGCTCATTCAGACGTCAAAGGATGGATCGTTGACTTGCGTGGCAATTCAGGTGGTGGTTACAACAACGCGTTGCTTTCAAGAATCAAAGCGATGAAGGGTCGCATTGCCGTCATTTTCGACGCAGGCTGCATTTCGGCCGGCGAAACACTGATTCGAGACCTCGTGAACATTCACAAAGCACGCACCTTTGGCACACCGTCGGCTGGCTCATCGAGCAGCAAAGACATGTGGGAGTTCCCAAGCGGCATTGCCAAGATCCGTTACTCCACGCGTACCCGCAAGGGCGTAGGGGGCAAGCCCATCGAGTTCAACGGCACCACTCCCGACGTAGTTGTCGAGCCCGATTCCAAAGATGTCCTCGACGGCCGCAATACCGAGATCCTCAAGGCCGAGGCGTGGGTGCTTAAGAAGAAGTAGCCCAGCCCTGCGCGTACCTGAACTCGAGGGCTACTTCGCTTCCTTCATGGTGCATTTCAGCGATTGCCCGAGACTCGCGGCAATCTCCGCTTCGTAGATACGTTCGCCTATGACCATTTCAACTCGGTAGGTGCCTGGCTCGTAGATCTCGAAGTACGAGCTGATGGCGTACTTCGCCCATTTCTCGGAACGAGTCTTGATCGTGTTTTTCTTGATCGTCTTGCCATGGGGATCGTAGAGCGTGGCAGTGATGTAGTCATTCATCTCGCCAAACGTGATGGGGCCACTCACGGTGAGATTCCCTGTACGGCGCAGTGTGACGTCGATTTGCGTAGGCGGTGCTACGTCGTTTAGCAAAGCCTTGGAGAAGCGGTCTCCCTTCCGATTGATGACGAGGGTTGGACGCTCGCTCGCAATAAATCCACCGAGCACGCAGATTCCGTCGTCATTCGTAATCAAGTCGTGGTTCGCGCCTCGGATGGCCGACTTGGAATACACGCTGATATTAGTGTTTCGAAGCGGCTCTTCATCTAACAGGACTCGAAGCTCTATGGTTTCTCCAAGGTCTAGGATGACGTTGACGCGCGCTCCGTCTTTCGTGTCATCTACCTTGATGGGAGATGTCTGGTACGGAAGGATGCCCGGTGCGACGAAATTGAAGGTGTACGTTCCCGGTCCTGTGCCGATCTTGAACATTCGAGTACGCGAGTCATTGTCGGATTGCTCCGTGGTGAGCCATCGAGTTTTGCCGTGCATGTACTCCACTGAGAGGGGGCCCTCGTACGCACGGCCGTTGAGCGTGACGTCAGCGCGCAAGTTGATGCCAAGTCCCTCATTCAACGGTTTTACGACAATCCGCACGTCATGATCACCGCGCATGATGTGACGAAGCGAGTGAGCGTTGGAGGCTATCCAGCTAGGTGATGCTGGTGCAACGAGAAACACGTCATTCACTGGGACTCCGAGGAACTGAAAGCTGCCCTTGGAGTCTGATGTCGTCTTCGTAATATTGAGAAGCTGAGTTCTTCCCTCGATTTCCAGCCGCTGCATGAGTTGAATCGGGATGTCGGGCGCAGGGCTTTCATCGCGATGCACAACAACACCCGCGATCCTTCCATCGTCTAGAAGTCGCGCCTCGACCGCGGTTGCTTCGGAACCGGCGCCAATGTCGAAGGCGATTAGGCGACGCGCGTAGCCCGGAGCGGTGAGTTCCAAGAGTCCTGCCCCCCGTGTCTGATTGTTGAGCTCGAAGTGTCCGTCTGGCCCCGCTTTGCGAGGTGCCTCGGTGAAGGCCATCTCATTGGCGCCCCAGCGAACTCGCATGCCCTTGATGGGATTACCCATTGGGCCGAGTGCGCGGCCCCGGATCGTGGCACCCTTGCGTCTAAGCACTATCTTGAGTTCACCATTTTCAGGAAAGTCGACGTTCTTGTGAAACCATTCATGGGTCCTGCGGCCGGAAGTGGCCGGTCCGTTGGCGAATATGCGATTCTGCGATGCGCGAAGGACTCCCAAATCCGCTCGACCGGACGCGTCGGTTGTGAACTTCATGTTGTATAGAGGAGGGAGAGGATTGTAGGAATTGTGACCGAAGTCCACGCCGACCGTTGTTCCCTCGATAGGATCGCCCGCATCATCCACAACTCGCACGGCAACATGCATTCCCTTGATCATGCGAACTTGAATCTCCATGGTCTCAGCCGTTCTAGGAAGCGAGCGGCGTCCTCCGAGCGGCGCGTACCCCTCTGCTGTTACGAAGAAGAAAACTAGTCTCAGTCCGCGTTCTTCAGCGGCTGTTCGTGCAGATCCATCCAAGTTCCGCAAGGTCGTGGGAAGGGGCGTCGATGTCACAATGCCATCTTCTGACGTGATGGCTTCCGAAACTTCGCCCCACGGTGCGCCGATCAAGACCCTGGCACCCTCAAGTGGTTCATTGTTCCCATCCACTACCCTGACATGTGCAACGGAACCCTTCTCAAGCTCGACTCGCTGCGTAAGAGGGTGCGACTCGCTATGCGTTACCTCGCCGGTAAGAACAGGCGGAAACCCTCGAGCCTTTACTTCCAAGCGATACGTGTCGTTCTGTGTCAGAACTTGGGCCCGTCCGGCGTGGTCTGTGGTCAATGTGTGAATGGGATACAGCTTCGCGGTGGTGCTCATGTCGACAATGTCTCTGGCACGAACTACACCGATGGATGCCCCCGATACGGGGCGTCCTTCCGGATCGTGCACGCTCACTGAGAGTCTTCCGCCTTGGCCTAGCGTGATGTCCTTTCGTTCGTCACGCTGCAACCGCACAACAGTGAGGGGAAATCCAGTCGCCGACACGCGAGCGTCAATGGACGAGACCCTGCCTAGCGATTCATGCGCGATAGAGAACGTGCCATCACTTGCTGTTGCGGAGTTCCAGCCATCGTACGAAAGGCGCGAATAGACGCGCTCGCGGCCGTTCCTACCTAGATTCCAGAGAGCTATGGTCTCGACGGCAGCGCCGGCTACCGGAACACCGCCGGGCGTCATGACCCGTCCTCCAAATGGAGCTCGCTTGCCTTGCTCGATTGCAGGCTTGTCGTTGGACGCCGTGGAGGTCGGCTCAAGTGTTACGGCACTCGGAGCCGCGGAGTCCTGTGCTTTGGCATCTTCCTTTGCGACCATCGCCGATTCGCTCGGTGCTTTGGCGGTTTCCCCCGTTGGTCCCGAAGTTTGAACCAACCACGTACTACCTATCGCTCCGAGCAGGACCACGACACCCACAAGAGCGGTTGTTGTTTGCTTTGCCATGAACATGCCCCCTAGTGCCGCCATTGCTCCAACTGATTGATCGGCCAGCCACCACGGAATCGCAGACAAGGCGTGCCGGACACGTGGCGACAGGCGTCCTTCGAGCAATGCCCTTGCACGGAAGAGTTGTGTTCGAACCGTGGGCGCAGGCACATCCATCAGGACCGCGACGTCTTGAATCGAAAGCCCCACAATGCTGTGTAGGAAGAGCACGTCTCTGTAACGGTCGGGGAGTGCAGCGATCTGCTCGCGAACAATAGCCCGCGTTTCGCCCACGCTTGCGTCCGGCACCGAAGCCGTCTTCGTAGGCGTATTGGCGAGAGCTTGCGCGATTCGGTGCTGACGCGCGTGCGTCGCCTTCTTTCGATACGCCAAACGTACCGTGGCCGTAAGTAGCCATGCCAAGGGCGCGTCGATTGGTTTATCGCGATGCCGAACCAGCGAGAGGTAGGCCACCTGAACCGCGTCTTCCGCATCGCCCGGGCGACCGATCCGGCGGGCTGCTGCCAGCAACTTGGGCCGCGTACGGCGAACCAGCTCTTCAATGGCCGCGTCGTCTCCCTCGTTCATGTAGCGGGCGACCAATTCGCGGAGTGGATCGGAGCCAGTGTTTCGCGTGCCCATATGTTGATAGTGCACCTGAGTGGGCGCGCGTTTCGAAAAAGTCGGGAACCTCCCTCTCTCTCGCGCGTAATGGGGGTGTTGGAGTCCTGCGCTGCGTGATGAAACCACCACCATCCGAGACGTGCTTGCTGGCGATACGGAGCAGTTCCGTGCGTTGGTGAGGCTGTACGAGGGACCGGTGTTTGCTGTGATTCGATCGTTCTTTGGTACGTCGCATGTTGTTGACGATCTGGCGCAAGATGCGTTCTTGACTGCGCTTGAGCGGTTGCACCAGTTTGATCCGTCACGTGGCATGTTTCGCACTTGGCTCTTGGCGATCGCGCGCAACAAATGCCGTGACGCACTTCGTCGCAAGCAGCCAGTGGCGACTAACATGGACTTTGCATTGTTGAGTCCGCCGAAGGCCGAGCTTGTTTCACCTGTAGATGACGCCGAGCAAGTGTTGTTGGACACGGCGCTGGGCTCGCTTTCGCCCGAGCACCGCATCGTGTTCCTATTGACGCAAGTCTACGGACTTCCTCTGCGTGAGGTGGCGGCGCTAGAGAATGTGGCAGAAGGCACCATCAAGTCTCGCTTGTCGAGAGCGCGAGCGGTGTTGCGAGCGGCGCTTACGTCTCAATCACGTACGAAGAGTCAAGCAAGCACGGAGAGTCCATCATGAACAAACATGATCCACTTGATGCCTATGCCGATTCGTTGCGAGAGCGCATAGTGCCTCCTGGTTTCGCCGATGAATTGGTGCTGGGGCGCGCGCCAAGGGTCGGACGTTGGGAGAGGCTTTGGGCGCACCGTGGATTTCGTGCGGCGGTGTGGCTTGTAGGTGCGTCGGTGTTCGTAGTCCGGCTTGTCACCATATTCGCATTCTTGATTGTGAAGTAGGAGACCTGAATGACTACCGAACCACGAGCCGTGCGTACGCACAAGCGACGTGCAGGTGTGGCCGCCCTGTTGTCGATTCTCGCGCCTGGCGTTGGGCACATCTATGCGGGCCGCCCAAGGCGGGGCATCCTGATTTTTGTGCTCACCATGCTCGTAGCCGTCGTCGTGTACGTCTTGAGCCGATTTGAACCATCTCTGGGTGTACTACGGTCGATGGTTGCTGTTGTGTTCCTTGGTGTCGGGCTCTATCTGTTTGCCATCGTTGACTCGATACGAGTGGCGCGCGGCGCAAGCGATCCGTTTCAATCAACGTCGTTTCAGCGCCCAATGATCTATCTCGTGCTTTGTCTCGTCTCAATTGGTTGGTGTTACGCGAGTACGGACTGGGTTAGAGACCATGTGATGGAGGCGTTCGTAGTTCCATCCGGCAGCATGAAGCCTGCGATTCAACCGGGCGATCGCGTTCTAGTGGACAAGTCGGCCTACAACTTTGCCCGAGGCGATTTGGTGGTCTTTGGGGTCAACGACCCGACACCGCGAAATTTCATCAAGCGCATACACGGCCTTTCGGGTGACGTCTTCCAAGGAGCACCCGTCCCCGACGGCATGATGTGGGTCGAGGGCGATAATCGAAATGCCTCCAAGGACAGCCGCAAATTTGGTCCCGTTCCGCTCAAGTCCATCGTTGGGCGCGTCATATACCGCTTCTGGAGCAAGGCAGGACTCAGCCTTGGAGTTTTCAAGCATCGCGTTCCTGAACCTGCAGCGTCCACAAATTCCGAATCGCGTTGAACCCCTCACGCCCGCCGCGTTCGTTTCTATGCTGTGAACATGAGGCTAAACACACCTGTACCGCTTGAGCAGTTGCTCGCCCACCGGGCGTGGTTGCAGCGATTGGCCGGTGCATTGGTCCATGATCCACACCGGGCCGATGACCTAGTACAAGAGGTATGGCTCAAGGCCGTGCGCAGTCCACCAAGGTCAAGACGATCGCTCAAGGGGTGGCTCGGTACGGTGCTCCGCCGAGCCGCCGTAGATCAGTATCGCGCCAACGATCGGCGTGTGAGGCATGAGACAAGCGCACGTGATCAAGTGGATCGCGTATCGGCCGCGACGTGTGATCTTGCCGCGCAGGCTGATTCGCAGCGACGTGTTGCTTCGGCCGTGCTTGCTCTCGATGAGCCCTATCGCAGTACGGTGCTCTTGCGTTACTTTGCGGATCGCCCTCTTCGAGACATGGCGCACGAACAAGGCGTACCACTTGAGACGGTTCGAACGCGATTGCGTCGTGCGCGTGAAACGTTGCGCCAAGAGCTTGATGGTGAATATGGTAGTCGTTCAGGATGGCTCGCTGCAATGGTGCCATGGACAGGTGCCAAGTCTGCCCCCACGGTCGCGGCAACGACAACGGGGACAGTGGTGTCAACGGGAGGGTTGATTGTGGGAGCGAAGATTGCTCTGGCCGTAGCCGCCGTAGTGTTGGCGGCTTTGGGGTGGATGATGCTTGGGAACCAAGATCCCGCACCTCAGCGCGACGTCTTGCTCGTGGACTCCAGTGAATTGGATTCTGCAAGTGAACCCGGCGTAACGCTACGTGGTTCGCCGTCAACGAAGTCGTCGACTTCTGTGACCGAATCGCTGAATGCACTTGCGAGCGCGAGGAGTGAGCGCGGCGACAAGGCAAGCGCATCTCCATCGACGAGTGCGCCAATCAACTACGAGGGGCCACCAGCCGGCGAAGCTCGTGTCGTGGGTCGCATCGTGGATGCGGAAGGCTCGCCTTTAGAAAATGTGCAGGTCCTCATGCGCGCGGGCGATACGAAGAAAAGCCAGCGAGGGCGTATGATCAGTACAAGGACCGACGCAGAGGGATACTTCGTTCACGAGAATATGGAGCGTGATGAGTACGTTCTCATGGTCATGGCGAATGGCTACATAACAGAAAGCCAGCCTCTGCGCGCGGGTTCCTCGCCCATTCAAGTTGTCTTGCACAAGAGCACGTCGATTGCGGGCGTTGCTTACGATCTAGAATCGGGCGATGCGATCGAAAACCTCCGCGTAACGGTTCGCAATGAACGCGTGACTGGGCCGCTCCCTACGGCGACGACGATGACCGATTCAGAGGGGCGATTCGCGTTCAAGGGACTCAAGCCGGGCTTGCACGAGCTCTCGTATGGATCGGCTTGGCAGGGATCCTCCAAGGCAAACGCGGACTACATCTTTGGCAAGATGGAGATCGATGCGGGTCAAGAAGACGTACGAATCGAGGCGCTCACGGGATTGTCGATTGCCGGCGAAATCATGGACGCCACGGGAACGCGCGTTTCGGTTCCCCGGAACATCGAGCT